>WETZ01000059.1:0-124171 GCA_011034095.1 Fusarium cf. aywerte
TCAGCTTACACCGCAGCTAACCCCAACCCCCACCTGCGGTTGTGGTTCAGCGTGAACCCGCCCGGGACTGGCGACCAGGTTATGGCTATTAATTTATACCCTAAGGTTAAAAATTAATTATAGACCCTCTCTTCCCTATAACCTTCTGGTTTATACCCTAGGGTTAAAAACTATATAGGTAACCCTTCTTATATAGCTAAAAATGATAATAATGATAATAATAATAATAATAGATCTACTTACTTTAGGTAAATATTTATAGCTACCTGCTTTATACCCTAGGGTATAAATATAGACCTACTAGGAAAAAATCCCTCTTTCTATATATCCCTTACCTACCCTCTCTTTCTCTCTCTCTTTCTCTCTATATATATAGAACTTTAGTATAAAACTATATTATATACGATATATAGACAGTTCTATATATAACCTGCGTCTATATTACCTTACCTTTCTGCCGATTTCCTAACCCTTACCTATACCTAACCCTAACCCCAGGACGCCTAGGTCTTTAAGTCATAAGGTAATTACTAATTAGATTAGGGACTTTAAAACCGAGTTTAGCATTAAGTTAGATCTAAATAGTAATAGAAGATAGGTCTAATATACCTTTCCTTTAACAGTTAGTAAGTCCTTAGGAGTAGCACTTCTTAATAGCACCTATTTCTAAGGCGGACTTAAGACTATTAAGAGATCTGCCGAAATCTTAATTAGGCCTTAATTTAATATTAGCCTAAAAGTTAAGGTCATTAGTATAAGCGACTTAAAGTAAGACGTTAATAACCTTAAACCTCGGTAAGGCGTCTTAGGCGCTAAATACGATATCTTACTCTACTTGCCAGTTGCATTTATCCTTTAAGCTAAGGGGTTATATAAGGAGAATAAAGGTCTCTATTACGGCATATATATGACTGCTGGCGATATATTTGGCAATTAAGGTTTAAAGCCAATAAATGGTGAAATAATAGGTAAAGCCTTAAACCTAACTTTAGTTTATTAAGTAGATAAAAGCCTAAAAACGCTAAGCTCTATAGACTTAAGTAAGTAGGGACTATTTAGTCTAAAGAGTCTTATTTATCCTAATAAAAGCGATAAATGCCCGGATTTTAACTATAATGTCGACCTTTATGCCATAGGGGACTATTAATACGATAAGGAGACCTTTAGCACTTGGCTATAATCTTAAGGTTTAGTAAGCTGTAAACGTTTACTTGAAATTTTTATTAAGCGGTTATAATATATCTACCTCTATTAAGGTTATTTGAGATCGTATGTTCGCTATAAGCCTATTGGCCTTAAGAATATTGGCCTTAAGAATGTTAGCTATAGGTATATTAAATGGGAGGAGGAGAGCTATAACTTAGATGAGTGAGTGTTAATAAAGGCCACTATATATAACTAAAGCTAATTGATTGTTAGGCTTAATAATAGTAATGCCTAATTGAATCTCTTTTTAAGAAATAAGGAATATAATGGAATATATCTAAATAAAGAGATTGGAAACTAGAACTGCATAATATACCGTTCTCTTAATTGGCCGAAAGCTAAAGACTTAGTATATAATAATAAGCGCTAGGAAAAGGCCTATAATACCGTCCCTTATAAGATATATACCTAAGGTAAGGTATCAGAAGTTATAATTGCAGATAGCAATAATATAAAGAAAGGTATAGACTCTAATTACTATAGTAGGTTTTAGTCTTTTCTTTTTTAATCTTTCTCCCTTTCGCTTTTATATATTAAATGCATTAATTGCTAATTATATTAGTTAAATATATTATAAAGCTCTAAACTATAGGTTTATTCTTAAAGGACATTTAATATAATACCCTATTAGATAGTATTAAATTGAATCTGCTATAGATATATTGCGACTTTATTCTATCTCTTAAGAAAGAGGTTCTTAATAATGTTTTAGAACTTAAAGGACTGGCTAAAGAGGATAACTATATACCCCTTTATTGCATTATATAGGCTTATAGGACTCTTAAAAACTATAAGCGCTTTATATTTCTTAAAGCCGGAATTAATAGGGCTAAAGCAAATATAAGTTAACCCGGGAGCCACTTAATAACTATTATTAATATTTATAGTATTGGTAAGGATCTCTTAATAGAATACCTATAAAGGAGATTAAAGATAAGATAGATAAGGCATTAATAAAGATTTATTATATACTAAATGTATTCTTTTACCTTTCTAATATAATTATTAATATAAACTTTATTGAGATCTATAACTTAATCTGCATTAAGTTTAATTAAATAAAAGTAGCCTAAGTTAAAAAAGGCAATAAGGCCAGCAGTATCATTAAGTATTAGGACGCTTAGATTTGTAGTTACTAGAAGGTAATAGCTGCCAGAGGTATTAAGTTTATCGATAATTAGGTTAATACCCTTAAGAAATACTAATATAATAAGTTAGTATTAAATAATAATTGTAATAGAAAGAGGGCTGCCGATATTTTACAGAAGGTCTTAATGCTAAAACGCCAGAAGCCTTTAGTGGCCGTCGATTTAAGTAGATTAGATTAAGGTTTAAGTTAAGTTATAAAATATATATTTAGTTATTTACCTTTTTATAAAATATCTTTTATTAAATCTCTTCTTTACATTTAGTATCTTAATATAATTTCATTTAAAATGTTTCTTAAGTCCTATATAGCCCCTATTTAATTAAGTTAAATTATAATTTATTAATATATATCCTAATAACGGTCTAAGGGAAATATCTCCTTAAGGTCGGTATAGTTATATATCTTAGTGCAGATTAGCGGTAAGTTAAAAAGAAGATAGATATCTATCCCTATATAATGCCTTCCCTAGATACTATCCCCTGCCTCTTTTAGGTATTTCTATTTGCAGTCTACTAGCTTTATAGAGATATATTTTAAAGTTTTAAAGTCCTTATTTAGATTTTTAGGGAAATTAATACTTATAAGACTGTCGATTATCTACTTATTAAGTATAATGCAAAAGTTATAGCATTTAGGCCCTTTAGGTCTATTAAGGTTATCTTTAAAGACCTTTTGGCTCTATCTCTTCTAATTTATATTAGTAGGAAACAGTCAGAATAAGTAGATATAGGTATTAAACTCCTCTTTAATATAGTTATTAGAGGCAGTTTCTAATAGATCTTTATTTTTAATGACTTTAATTTTAAGATATTTAAATGCCTCTATTATAAATGCCTTAGACTGAGGGCATTAAAGGAAATAACGATAAATAGTCTCGACTAGGTTATTAACGGCCTAGTCGATATTTTATATGGCCTTATTGGAGTAGGCTATTACTATAACGATAGGGCCCTAGGTCGGCTTACTATTGACCTTACTGTCTTTAGTTTAATCCATTCTAATAAGTTCGCTTTTACTAATAAGCGACTTAAAAAGTTCTTTAGTATTATTTCCTATATCCCCTTAGTTGCCAATAGAGCTGGCGTTAGATAGCTATTGCTCTAAAGTATTAATCGATTAAAAATGTTAATATATTTCGATATTAGCGCCTAGCCTAAATGCCTATATAGTAAAATAATGCTTTTAGGGTATAGGTTAAGTTTTAAGAGTTAGGTCATATAGTAATAGGAGGATTGGTTCTCTTTTTCTGCTGCAGTTAGTTATCTTATTAAATTGCTTATATAAAGGTAGGAATTTATATAAAGAAGATAATATAAGATATTTAGCCGAAAGTATTTATAAGAGATATACCGCTTTTAAAGTAAGTTAATATATTGCCTAAGGTATTATTATTTATAAGCTATATCTATATACTTATTGGTTGTTAGTTATTAGTTGGTGCCTACCTATATATTAGTATATATCACCTAGATAAAGATACCTATAACTATAATGCAATAGCCAATTATAAGATATACTTTATATATTAATGTTATTTAAATTATATATTTATAGGCTTCCTACTTATATAGTATAATATAATATTAATATTAGGTTTATTAATATTTAGATATTATATAGCTTAAACTATAACTATTAGGGATTATAATATTTAATAATGTCATTTTTATTAGCTAACTATAATAGATTTTAGGATGGCAGTAAGAGATAGAGTTAGCTTTACTGCTAGAATGTCAATAAACTTAGTATTGGCAGACATAACTAATAGCCTTAGTACACCCTTAATTTGCCAAAGGTTATGCCACTCAAGTAGTAGTATGTTGCTGTTTTGTTGTATTATTTTTCTTATATACGTTGAATTAATGTCTATTGAGTATTTAAGGATTACTAACATTATTATAGTTTTGTAGTTGCTTAATGATAATAGGCCATATGGGGAGACCTCGGGGGTCTGGGATTAGCATTCCGAAACACCCAGTGACACATCACAGCTAGTGAATAATCCAAATCTTCTCTTTGGCTTCGGTAAGAACAACCCATTGAAGTTGTGAAACGTCGCTGATACTAGGACTTTCGCCGTTATCCCCGGCAGCACTCATTCTGTACGGATATAGTGCAGGGAACCACTTTCATTGGTTCCGACTTGTCTTTGCTGTGGGGATATTCCAGTTCGGTATGTTTTATGAAACGGCCTCCCAGGCGCAAGCACTAACATGACTCACACAGGAGCTTTCTTCTATCTCACTTACACCCTCGCATACGCCATGGACTGTTACGAAGCCAAGATCCCTGAGATGCTGATTGCAATGAACCTTGGCAGTCCATCTCGTTTGACTTTGGTTATAAAGTGATCGACTGGGTCGAGGCCTACGGCTACGTAAAGGCTTTTGCAGGCATATTCTGTGGCGCACTAACTATTAACAATCTGTTCGTTTTTGTCTTCCTTATCTTCGGAAAATGGTCTCGACAATGGCTCAGCACCACCGCTCTTTCGAAGATGCACAGGGCGAGCATGGGTTAAGATGGAGGGGCTATGGATATGTCTATGGATAAGATTGGTTCGTTTCAGTGATTCATCAATTCGTTTTCATCTTTGCGTTTCCTTGGTCACCTGTTGTATCTAATTGCTTGTCTAAATGATGCGGTTAGTTCGGCTGCAAAATGTAACATGAGTTCTTTGTCTGTTGTTCGCCCTTGGGGTTGTTTTCGTCATAGTGTCTACCTGGAAACATTTACAAAACTCAATGCCTTATGTTATTGGAGGATCGTGATGCCTGAAACAGTGATAATTCGTAACTGTTTGCCCTTCTACTTGGAAAAGTTTTTATTCACAAGACAACTATCTGCTACCAGTACTTGCTCTGCTTGAAAAAAATATGAAATGAAACAGGTGAATCGCTGCCCAGAAAGATAAATACGTCATGAGGCTGGCGGTAGACTTAACAGATACCCACAGATTACACTTTACTTGTGAGCCGGTCCACAGGCACATAAAATTAGAGGGGCTAATATTCCACCGTATCTTATGCAAGAGAAGACACAAGAAAGATATTCCAGTTTACAAATTAGCAACTGTAATCTCTACATACTACTGCCTATAATACTGCCTTATTTACGCACATTGGCATTAGCATTAGCATTGATCAAGATGATCGTCACGGTATCTCGCAATAATTCTTGAAGCCACCCCGGAAATCCTCGGATCATAGAAGTCCAACCCAAGCTCGGAGGCACAATACTCTGCGAACCATAACCGGAAAGAACCTGGTTAACAATCCCATCTGCGACATCTTCAGGCGTCACAGGCGTATCCTTCAGCTTTCCTTCTGCTATAAGATTTTCTATCATTGGCGTCGTGACCCAGGTGGGATGCACAACACTATATTACGTCAGAAAGAGCTTGCATATGACGAAAAGGAGGCTACTTACCTAGTACGTACACGGGGAGCCTTGTAGAGGTGTCTAAGCTCCTGAGCGAGGCCTTCGTGGAAAGAAAGTACACCAGACTTGGTGGCGCCGTAGTCCACATTCGTTGCTTGTGTGGCAAAAGAGGCCTGGCTAGCAACATTGACAATGTGGCCGTGGTTGCGCTTCACCATACTGGGGAGAAACTGCTTGGTAAGGAGGATGGGAGCAATGATATTGACGTTAAAGATTCTCTTAACGCCAGCCTGCGAAACGTCTAGAATAGAGTTTGTATTTGCAAACCCAGCGTTGTTAATGAGAACGGTCGGGTTACCATGGTCGGCTCTTATACGATCAGCAACTGAAGATATGGTTTCGGAATCCGCGAGGTCGGCCTGGTAGAAATACGTATTTGCAGCTACATAAAGTCAAATTCATGTTTAGAGTGCTGCAAGGTAACTTGCAATTCAATGTGAGACTCAACAGACGAGGAAGACTCACCCAGCTTAGTAGGAGGTGGGTTTCGATCCAAGATCAAGACCTTGACACCCTTGTTGGCAAATCTTGAAACCACGACAGCTCCAATCCCACTGCTACCCCCAGTGACAACCACAATTTCACGGCTCCAATCCATGCAGGGTCATGAACATGGTTATTGACCACTCTCTTGGTGTACCAAGCGTTCAACCTTTTCAGCGATTTGAAGACAAGGAACAGCCCAGCAGCAATCTGGACATTGGGGGTTTTGGCTAGCTCAATAGCCTTGGATAGAGCCTGTTGGTGATCCATTGATTGCTGATGGCGCTATTGCCTTTTAATTGGAATGCGAAATGATGATAATAAGAGGGTGTGAATGGCAATGATAAGATTGAGTTAAATCCAATTTAAATACTTCCTTGAGGTAGATGAGATTATATATAAATTGCTTCCGAGGCTCATAACGCTAGTATTAGAAACATCTACTTCGTGCATTTCCTAGGGTTTGACAATTCACTTATCTGGAATGTATAGCTACATGAAAGCTACCTAAAAGCTACGATGAAATGGCATAAGTTTGGCGCAACAATGATGTACCTGCCTTGTCGCTCGGGTCGAGTTTAATTGAGACTTGCCCAGATTTCCCGGATCTGGTGGGGCACTACCGAGGGATTGCCGAGGGACTGCCCAGGGACTAACAAGAGTGCAGACGATGGTACTCTGTACAGAGTATCTAACCCTAAAAAGGGTTTAATGTGCTGCGGAACAATCTTGCTAAACGTTGAATCTTGTGTACTTAGGAGATTAAGATTGAATACGTAATATGGCGCATGAGATAATTTAAAGAATAGAAAATAACTAAATAAATATAAACAAGAGGATATGTCTATATCTCTTGAACAATGACCCCTTGCCTCTTTTCCTGAGTAATTGCATATACTAAGTCTATAATCTCAGAAACAATTCCTTCAACCGTCTTCAGATTAAAAACCTGCTCATCATACATAACCTTCAATATGGACGTGTCATCAAAAGACTTTGAAACCTCCACCACTAATGTATAAGGTTGATACATCTGCACTTTCGATTTCGCCATTACGAGCCATCGCTGACGAGAGGTCTGATCGTCCGAAGGAACTGGATCGAATGGCTGTGACAAGAACAATACTCGGTTGCCTTGAACCTCTCGCGAAACGTTGAGAGTTCGGAAGATATCGTCGAGCCCAACTAGACCGTTCTCTGTCACAGCCCAGAAGTCCTCTTGAAGCCCCTCGAGAAGATCTCTCAGCGGCTCAGTAGACTTGACCAGTGTGCGGATTGGCAGGAAGTTTGCCAAGGTCCCATTGATCGACTCGGGGTCTGGCAGTGCAACGTTGCGTCCGCTTAGGAGATAGTCATAGCGAACATCGGTGTTTCCTGTCACTCTAGCTAGCCAGATAGTGAATGCAGCTTGGTAGATGATGCTGGGTGTGACTCCATACTCCCTGGCCGCTTGGGTAATGCCTTGTGTGTCCATCTTCGCTCTGACGCTAGCGGTGATCTTAGGCGACGACACCAGGCCTAGATCTCGACCTGCAACAACTTGATCCAATCGGTCGGCTGCCTTAAACTTGTCTTTCCAGTAGTCTAGTGACGTTGAAATGTCTTGTTCGAAGACATGCTGTGTAAAGTCACGGAAGTCATTGCGGTGAGGCACTGGCTGTCCTTGCAAGATAGCCGCAAAGTCTTGATCAAAGACGCGTAAGAGTGTACCGTCATATACAGCATGGTCCATCTTAATTACGAGATCCCAGGATGCGTTCGGACGGTTGATGATGGCGTACTTAATAAACGGGTGACCGAACTCAAAGCGATCCTGCCAGAAGCTCTCCAAAAAGTTGGATACTTCTTCATCTGAGTCTGAAGCGAAAGTCGTGAGGTTCAGCTGGGCGTCCCGAAGAACGATGCCTACCCAATTGCCAGACGAGCACTCGAGCCAGGACGTGCGTAAGATGTCATGAGCCTGAGTTAGGATTGTGGTAGCTCGGACCCAAGTATCGGGGTCGATGATGCCGGTCATGCGTCGTACAGTCTGAAGAACCCACATCTGAGAGTCTAGACTACCTTGTTTCAAGAACTCTGCTTGACCAGGAGGCGAAGGATACACTATTCAAATGAGTTAGTGACCGGATGATCTACAGGCTAACCTCGTCAAACTCACCATATTCAATATCATCGTCCCAGCTCAAACCTGCCCCAGTGACGGCCTTTCTGACAGCCTCGGGCACATTAAAAGCCTTTCCAGTCACTTCCGAATCTGCCTTGATCGCTCGCATGGCTTCAGCCATGTCTTTGAGTTTGGGAGACTTGAGAATGTCCAAGACGGTCAGACGATACCCAAGTCTGCGAAGATGACCAGTGAGACTGATAGCAGAGATGGAGTCTCCACCAAAGGCCAAAAAGTTTGCCTCTCTGCCAATCTGATCAGTCGGCAAATTGAAGACATCTGCCCAGGCAGCCTCCAAGGCTATCTCAGATAAAGTCTCCACAGGAACGATGGCATGGGCTTCGGTGGGGGACTCGAGCACACATTGTGCCAGGATGTCTCGATCAAGATCGGTCAATATCTTGACCAATGTCTTGCGGTCGACCTTTCGCGAAGGTAACTTGGGGAAATCTGCCATGGGAATGATGAACTTGGGTATCATGTATGTTGCCAGCGACCCGAGATTCTCGTTCAGGCAGGCAAAGATACCCTTCAAATCGGAAGGATCCAAGATACCAGTATCATATGCACTGGCATCTGCATCGTGGAATACACAGAATGCGACCAGGTGGGTCTTGTCATGAACCTTTGCTGCCACTGCAATCGCATCCTTGATGAGACCAGAGTTTCGAATTGCATTCTCAACCTCTCCGAGCTCGATGCGATGGCCGTGGATCTTGACCTGGTTATCTTTGCGGCCGAGGCATTCGATCTCGCCAGAAGGTAACCAGCGGGCCAGGTCTCCGGTTCGATAAATTCGTGCTCCAAGATAGCTACTCTCAACGTACGTAGCGGCTGTGAGCTCGTGATGGTTCATGTAACCCTCAGTAACTTGAGGACCAGCGACGCATAGCTCTCCAACGGCGCCATAAGGCCGCAGCGCTTCGCCATTCGGATCGAGGATGAAAGCCATAACAGTATCGAATGGAGCACCGATGTTACCAATAATATGACTTTCACTACTAGAAGGTGACTGGACATGTTTGGTAGTTACTACCATTGACGTCTCAGTCGGACCGTATACATTCAAGATCTTGCAGTGGGGTTCCCAAGTCTTGATGACATCTGAGGTCAAAGGCTCACCTCCAACAATCAGCGTCTCGAAGCGTGGGACATCAGCCGGGCTGAGGAGCTTGGCAACAGTCGGTGTGATAATAGCTTGGCGGGCGTCCATACGGTTGATACAACCGGAAATGTCGGAGAGCAGGACGTCCGCGGGAGCCATACACAACGTACCACCACTGCTCAGTGTGTTGAAAAAGTCCTGGACCGACGCGTCAAAAACGTAGTTGGCAAACTGCAACGTATTCCATGTCCCATGGTTTCGACCTTCCACTCTGATCATGCTTGTGACAGCTGCGGCAGCGGTTTTATGAGGGACCCTGACGCCCTTGGGCTGTCCTGTACTGCCTGACGTGTAAATGAGATATGCCAGGTTGTCCGGAGTATGATTTACGACAGGGCAGGAGTCGCTCGGTGACGTCAAGCTTAAAATGTCGCATCCGTTCATCACTAACGTTTTGACCCCGGATGAAGTCTCGACATGTTGTCCAAACTCGATGTACTTGGGGTGGACAACAATCAGCCTCGCAGACGTATCAGAAACCATGTACTCGTTTCTATTCCTGGGGTTGTCGGGACTCAATGGCACGTATGCCGCTCCTGCTATCATGATGCCAAGAATAACTACAAGCGTATCGATTGACTTGTCAAGCATAATGGGCACAAGGTCTCCTGTTTGTACACCAGACTTGATCAAGCTATGAGCAAATCGGTTAGCAAGTGAATCCAGGTCTCCATAGGAAACGATTGTTTCGTTGTTGAAGTTGATCGCGGTTGTATCTGGTGTATCGCGTGCGATCCTCTTGAATGCGCTATAGAGGTGCTCTGGCTCAGGAACGCGAAGGGTCATCCTGTTGGAAAGCTGATTGTATAGCAGGTTATTCTCGGCGGGACCCATAGTGTTGGTGGTGCAAAGGACAGAATCCAATTGCTCGCAAAGAAGTGCCAACGTCTTCACCAGAGAATCCTTGATAAATTCCAATCGCTGAGGGTCGATGTTACCTGCTAATCGCACGATAGTTGAGTGATCCTGGGTTCGAGGTTCCTGGACTTCCAAAACAGTCATACCATGTCCAGACTCCCATTGAGGTCGCGAACCACGCATCTTAAAAATGGCGCGAGAGTCCTCCTCAACGTTCTTGGTATCAATCAAGATATTGACCAGCGTGTCAATCGCCTGCGAGCCCATAGCTCCAGCTTTCAGCGCTCCAAGTAAGCCAACTTGAGAATGCTTCAGCAGTTGAGCAAACCCATCGATTGTCTTCTTGGCCACCTCCCGAAGACTAAGCGCGGAGTCGAGTGTAACCCTCTGGGGAACAGTAGTCATGACAGGCCCATCAAGATTTTGGATACCTATAACAGGACTTTCTCGGCCTGAAATAGTAGTAGCGAAGGTGACATCGTTTGTTCCCAGCTGGCGAGAGAGGACGATCGCCCAGGCGCTATACACCACAGCACCTAGAGTCAGACCAACACCTTTCGCACGTGCGGTAATGTTGTACCCCAGATCAAGCTCGATCTTGGTGGTGGTGTACAACTGATTGCTGTTCAGCTTGATCACCTCAGCTTTCTCGAGATAGCCACGCCAGAATGAGGTGGTAGATGACGATGTCTCATTCTTTAGGTGACGGACAAATCGGCCGAAGCCTGGACGCTGAGGTATAGAGTCACCATGATAGGCTGCTGTGACATCGTCGTACAAGAACCCATGAGACCAGAAGTCAAACAGCGAGTGGTGCATCGTGACAATCAGTGCCTGATCTGCTGTAACGGTCACTTTCCACAAAGGAAGCTCAAGATCCCATTCATGGGTAGTGATGGACTCTTGCCAAGAGTCCAGAGGTTTCTCTGTCTCAAACCATGGGAGTTCAAGATCAGTCCTGATGGTTTGCACAAAGGACTGCTTGTGTGGAACGAATACAGTACGTAGAATGTCACGGGCTTCAAACAATTGTTCAAAGCTACGTTTCAATCTGACAAGATCCAGCTGGCTAATGTTCCACGTACGAGAATACGTATAGGGGTCCGAAGGCGAGTTGACAGATGCCAACATGGACTCTTGGAACGGGGTGACGGGATACGCGTCACTGATAGCTTCGCGACCTACCAAATCTGACAGGATCTTCTCATTTTGTAGGAGTGAAAAGGGTTCAGGATCCTGCTCATCCCTGATGTCAAAAGACTGGGCCCGTGAAGAAATGTCCTCGAGAGATACATCGCCTAGTAGATCGCCAAGCTCAATTATCAGGCCATTCTCGCGCAGATCCGACACAGCGCGTATAGCCTCAATGGATGTTCCACCAAGGTCCGTAAAGGAGTGAGACTGGCTAACGATGGAATCGTCAATCTTCAGAGTTGCTGCCCAAGCTCTTGCGATTTTTGCCTCAACATCATTGAGAGTCGTAACGGCATGTGTAGAATGATGAGCCTCCATCAGGCTAGCGAAGCCACCAAATCCAAGCTCCAGAGCTCTTTTACGAAGCAAATGATAATTGAGTTTACCATTACCGTTTCTGGGGATACTCTCCAGAGGAAGCCAAAGACTGGGCATCATGTAGATGGGTAATACTGCTCGTAAATGTTCCCTCGCAGTCTTGACTGTGTCTCTAAAAGAAGAACCTTGATCCATCACGATACCGGCTGCCAAGATTTGGCGCTCGTCAACCTTGACGGCAAATGTCACAGCTCCCTTAATGGTCTCAATCGATGCCAGAAGTCGATCAACCTCAGCTGGCTCAACCTTCTGGCCATTGATCTTTACCTGCATATCGACACGTCCCTCGATCTCGATCTGGCCATTGGATAGCCATCGAGCCTTATCGCCGGTGCGATAAAGCTTGCCAGGACCGAAGGGGTTGGCAATGAACGCCTTCTTGGTCATTCCAGGCTCGTTGATGTATCCTGTTGCAAGCTGGGGGCCGGCAAGACAGAGCTCTCCGAAGACAAGTAGTGGTGTGAGCTCGAGGGAGCCGTATCCAAGAATGAAGACGCTCGTGGTGTCTATTGGTGGGTCCAGGACTCGGGCGTTGGGAAACCGTCCATTGGCTGCTACCAATTGTCGTCCAAAGTTGAGTTGCGTACACTCACTCAGTCCATAGGTGTTCCTCAAAGTAAGAGTGTCGCTTGCAGACCACTTGTTGACAAGCTCTTGAGGGATCTGCTCACCCACCAGTGTTATGCTCTTCAGATTGGGGACGTCCTGGGGGGACAGGGTAGATAAAGCGGAAGGAGTGATCCCTAGCGCATCGATCGAGAGATCATTGATAGTTTGTGCAAGGTTGCTCGTTAGTGCATCCTTAGGTGCCAGGACTAGAGTTCCACCATTGACCAGAGTACTCAGGATAGTGCGTTGGGCAGCACTGAAGCTGGGGTTGTAGAAGAGAAGCCACCTGTTCAACCCGTTCAAGGAGTGATGCTGCATACCACTTGTGGCAGCCTCGTGAGTGAGCACAGCTCCTTTGGGCTTTCCTGTGCTGCCTGAAGTAAAGATGATGTAGCAACGCTCCTGAGGGGTTATAGGGAGGCCGATATTGTCAGCTTCGACTATAGAGCTTGTGACATAGTCTTGATGAATTTCAATTGTACCGGGAACCAGGTTCATGTACTTTCGGCTAGCAAGAACAGCTGCTGCGTTGCAATCTATGATGACTTGCTCGAGGCGGCTAACTGGAGCCTCTGGATCCAGGACGGTGTAGGCTGCCCCGGACTTAAGCACCGCGAGGATAGCAACAACGATATCAATAGACCTCTCAGCCAGAATAGGATAGACCACTCCCCTGTGGAGTCCCAAACTGGTTGCAAGTTGGTTCGATAGGCTATTGACCTGCGAAAAGGTCAACACACTCTTGCCATGAAAGTCAACTGCGACTCTATGAGGATGCCGGGCTGCAATCTGCTCAAACAGAGCGGGTATAGTCTTAGGTCGTGTCTTGTTTACTTTGACTGATCGTGACAAGATTAGTTGCTTCTCGACATCAGAGATGAGTTGGATGTTTGAAAGAGGAAACGTGTCCATTGTGTTTAAGCACTGAGCGGCGCTGAAGATTCCTGAGACAAAGTGTCTAAACACCAACTCAACCTTCTCTAGTGGGATGTTCGTCGTGCACTTGATTGCCAACTGCAATACGCTGGCATCGTTGATGCACAGTACCACAGGAAACTTTCTCAAGCTCGGAGCAATACAAGGGGTATTGGCTGTTCGGCTGTAGCTGACGGCCGTTTCGATCAGCACGCCAGGAGCGTGGTTCTCGATTTCACTGTAGCCGATGAATGCATGGCGACCAGCGCTCATATGGTAGGCATCCAAAGAGTCACAAACGTCCCCGAACTTTGCACCCTGTCCGTCTGCAACCCTTAGCCGAACGGGATACGTCTGGTCGAGACAACCGACGCAAGAGTCGGAGCCAGGAAAGTTGGCATCCCGACGGACAGTTCCGAATAATACCTCTTCTGAGTCAGCATGGGCTCGCAAGACATGAGCCCAGATGACTTCGACAAAGGTCTGTCGCCATGAGTTGGAGTCACCAACAGACCTCGCAAGGTCGTTCAGCATAGTCAACTCTGAGCCCTGGATGACAGCACTGACACCGTGCCTATCCTGGTCGGGGGCATCAGTTGACGGAGAGCCGACTCCGAAGATAGACTGGGGAGTGATCTCGGACAGAGTCTGGGACCAAAATTCCCTGGAAGAGTCGATCTGCTTCCTCTGCTGGTCTAGATATCGTGTGTAGGTATTGAATCCAGTGCTCTCAATACTCGGTAGGCCATGGAGTTGCAGGAGGAAGTCGAGTCTGATAGTGTGCAGGGAGTTGGTATCAATGAGGGCTCGGCGGAAATGAAGGAAAAGATTGATTTCAGCAGGATCATTCTTCATCTCGACCGTGACGTATGCTGAGCCACGATGAAGCTTTTCGAACCCTACCTGTGGGCGATACCATTGGATAGGCTCGATGCTTCGCTGGACAATAACCTTCGACCATGGCTCATCTGTAATGTACGATCGAAGACATACGTCTGGTGAGTTAATTAGCGTCGATTCTATAAGTATTAATACTTGCCACGTTGTGGAATACCTACGATGATATGCCAGAGCTCTCCAGGCCTCAAAGACTTTCTCAGGTCCAAAGACAGAGGGCTTTCCAGAGAAGAGCACTACTTCAGTCCACTGGACATCCTCTTCCAGGATATTGTTCTGGATCTCAGTGGTAGGAACAACAGCCTCGATATCAGAGAAGCTTGAGCTTTCATTGTTATCCAGAAAGGCCTCGAGAGGTTTCAGCGTGAGGTCTTTGTGGTAAGGGAGGAAGAAGTCCTCGTGCCTCTGCCTAAGGTGGAATACTTTCATAGTACAAGAACAAAGAGTTGAAAGGTGTAGTCTGAGCAAGAGGAAGCGGCTCAAGGGACTCGATCCTTAATATTGTGAGGTTATATGTGATACTGAACAGAAAAGTATAGAATCTACAAGAACCCAGGAAGTATTTATACAAATTTCATCTCAATCCTGCATGGCTCATTTCTCGATATCGTTTGAGAATATCATCATTCTTTCCTCAAATAGGAAGCACATAAACACCCCCCGTTCGTCGAATAAGATCAGGTTAAACAGCTCGTCCTCGTCGAGATTTGTTCCCTCTCACCCAAAGAATAACGCCACAAAAGAGGCATTTCCATATTCTATCCTGGTAAACGCCCGGCACATGTAACAACACCCTGCATATCGGAACGCCATCTTGCCATACGTTATTCTTTTGGCATAGTGAAGCTTCAAAGAAATTTCTTCAACATGATGCACGACATGCTGCTGCGGCTTTAGTCTACGTGAGTGGCAAGTAGACATAATGGTGCACGTACTTCACGATGAACCTCTGCACAACTCAGAATAAGCCTCACATTCGCGCCACGTGGGTAACATCCAAAGCCGGATATGGCAGTTCCGTAGATTCGAGCATGCAACAGAAATCGTTTATGGCAGCTGTCTAAATCATTTCCGCGACCACGGTTCTGTACCGCGTGGTTACGTGGTATGCATTTTGTGGATAGAAATTGGATGATATGAACCTCTGCAACTGGACGATTGCGTAACTCCCCGTGGAGACTCCGCTCCGAGAACGTGCTCGAGAAATTCTCAGATTGAATAATCATACTGAACCATGGAATGGTGTAAGTGGCAAAGAACTTTTTCTTTTATCATCGAGTTTCAAGTCGTCGTGTTACGGCATTTATCCCTCCGAAGGATGCATCCATCAGGGCATCAGAAAGCCTTACCCTTGAGAGCATAACAGACAGAATAGTTTCAACACTTTAGGGAGATTAAGACTTAATATTAGACTCTCTAATTTCGACGCCCTTGACCTCGGAAGATAATTTTTCTTACTACTGAGCAGTTACGGATGCCACACCTTGGAAAGATCCTAGTCACTTACTTGATCAAACTTAGGGGCGGACCGGTTCCGGGTGATCGATGGAACGATCTGAGCACAGTGCTCATACTACTGTCCGAACCGAAAACTGAAAACAAGGGTCCTGCATACTTTGAAAAATAAAATAAAACTCAATTCACTGGCCATGATGATGCATAATATACGGGCTGCATGAAAGAAGTGGCGACATTTTCGATCTCGCTTAAGATTACCCTTCTAGTTTATTACCCAACACAAAGAAACGTTACAACGTCTTGTCAAGCCGAGTTTAACCTGGTCCGTGTTATCGCCGATATGTTTTACGACGTGATGCAATCATCTATTTAAACTTATGTCTCCCGTATATAGTTGTATGATCAAAGAACATATCCAATCTATAGAGTACTCAACAGTCTCGCTGTACTACCCATATCTTCTTCTTTTCTTATTTTACCAATTAATAAAAATGGCTTCCTGGGACAAACGTGTTGTTACCAACGAGCATGTGCTTCCTTACGTGGATTCTATCACAGCTTCTCCAGAGATCAAGGCTGCCCTTCAAACCTTGCCTTTTGAGAGAAACATTTTCAAGGTAAGGAAATACCCTTAGCTCGGCCTGTATCCGAGAAGAAACTTACTGACGTCGCTCTTCTAAGCTTCTTGCCAACAGCAGTGCTTTCTTCAAGCCCTTTATGACTCTTCTCTCTGCTGGCTGGGGTGACAACAGAAAGATTCTCCCTTCAGAGTGGCAACTCACTGTCCTCCGCACAGCAGCCACTCTGGATGCGCCTTATGAGTGGGACGTCAACGAGCCTGTTGCACGTGTCCTCGGTTTCACTGAGGAGCAGATCACTGCTCTGCGTAATCCAAAAGAGCCTTTGTCTGAAAGCCTCTTCACTTTGCGCCAGCGATTGATCGCTCGTCTGGTCGAGGAGCTCAACAGCGGCCCCAGAGTCAGCAAGGAACTAATGGCTGAGGCCGGTGAGACTTTCAGCCATGAGGAGATTTCCGAAGTTCTCTATCTCAATGGAATATATGGGTTTTTAGCCAGGTTCATGAACAGTGCCAGAATCGATTTCGATGAGCCTATCCCCGACTTGGAGGGCATGCTTCGTCAGTACAACGCGAAGGCGATTGAACGCGAGAAGCAGGCCGCGGTATAGATCGAGGTCCCTACTAAATATCGCTCTATTGGTTTAGATAACAATCAATTACTTGTCGTACACATTTTGTGTTGCTGTTATTAATATGCTGCGTATGCCTTTTTACCCTCGCATGGAGCCAACCCTATCGTAAAGATCTTTCTTCTAATCTTAATGTCGTTTAAAATAAATGGCGTGATGCTGAGGCTATATCTATATAAAATATTCAAATGCTATTGTGACTCTGATAAGCCCGCCGATGAAGCCAGATGATATACTGCCGCTGCAGGTATCGAATTTACGCTTGTATCTTTTCCTGCAAGATCATATAAGAGCGAAAGACCAGGCTAAGGCTATCCGGGTATAGTTCTTCTGGGCCAAACGGCTGTGACTTTTGTCAATCAAACGTGACAATTTATGAACCCAAGATTTCAAGGCCAGCTTCGATACTTGGCAAATAAGTATATGAAACACATTCACGTGGATGCAGATCCTCGATCAGCTGTCAGATTGCGGCTAATTCATCAAACAGTGTTATTAATATACGCTGTATTGGCTATCCCCGAATGTAAAGTTATCATTGGTTGTTAAGGATCTCACATGGACCGAGGTTCAATAAACTTTGAATCCTTCGTTACTATTGGATGGAGCTACGCGATATACGGAAAATGAGCCAAAACACCCTTTACGAATTTATAAGCATGCATGTCTCTTAATGACTCATACTATATCATCTGTCAAAAGCAACACCTGAGTCAAAGAGTGTGGCATCTGGAATTCAATACGAATAAACGAATGAGCGCATTAGCAATATCAAACTTTGCGTAATTTCAACGCCCCGTACTCAAAGAGACCCTACATGCATAGCAGGCACTTTTTCACTCAAAACTGCAAGACCCGCTTCACCATTCCCACTCTCACACCCTTGTCTGTATAACCTGCCGTGGCCGTTGCCCTAACCCGCCGCTCGAAATCATCCCTGTTCAAGATTTGCTGGGGAACTTGGATTGTTTCTACCGGTGGCGTTTGCACCATCCCACGCTCGATCAGTTGCTGAAACCACAGCAGAAGAGATTCCTGCTGTCCCGCGGACCGAGTCTTGAGCTGTTCAGAGAGTCGGAAGTTGCGGAATTGAATCTCTGACCAGAACAACAGACGCTGCGAGAGGTCAAGAATCTCATTTGCTCCACCAAGAGACCCGTAGTTAACATACGTTCCGCCGTGCGACAACACATCTGCAAGTCGTTTGCCGGCTTTTCCAAAAACGCAGTCTATACCCAGCACTAGCCGGCCTCTAGAAACTGCATCGGCGAGCTCCGCCGAGGATTCCGCCCCCTGGCTAGCAAGGTCGCTTTCCATGAGCACGACATCGACGCCATGATTCTGCAGGTCTGCTTTAAGAGTATCAAAAGCGGCTCCTTCACGATCGCGCACAATACTGCAGGTGTGGACGCCCTTCAAGCGGGCAAATTGTGCCACGAGCCTTGCGATAAAGCCAGAGCCTGCATTCTGGATGATCCAATCGCCAGGCTTCAATGCGCGCATGTCCTCAACAAGAAGGTACGCAGGCAGAAACGCCAGCCGAAAAAGAGATGCGCCACGCAGATCCTGGGTAGGTAACAACCGAATAATATCTGCTGTATTGAGGATAGCTTGGCTTCTCCAAGTGCCTAACCCATGGCGGCGCGGAATAATAAGGTCGCCGGGCTGAATCCGGGTAGACGAAGGGTCTTCTCCCCGTGAACCAACGGCTTCGACCCGTGCTACGCCGTCGTAGCCCAGGATGGGCTCATTGGCTAAGGTATGCAGTGGCTTGACGGGATAGCGTCCTGCAAGGACAAGGAGGTCTTGCGGGTTGATCGGGGAGAAGAGAAAAGAGACCAGGACTTGGTCTGTGCCGACAGATTCAGGTGATATTTTTTTATCATAATGAAATCCTAGAGACGCTGGTTTGTCATCAGAAGGTTGAATTTGAGTAATTACTGTCATTTTAAACAGCAACGAGTAGACTTGAAGTGCAATCGAATGAGGAATAACGGATGATAAGACTTTGAACGCAGTTGAGTCTAGTGTTTCCCTGACAGGCGTGAGTATTAATCCACTGCCGTTGGCGTCCTAGATTTTATATCTTTTTTTTGCCTGCATCTTGGCTTTGATGATGCACAAAACCTGATTGTACCACCAAGACAAGACTGCCGCCGGTAGAGAGATGCCGGTGCAGCCAGCTGCATACTCGGGTGCCACACATCTTCTTGCTAGTCCAGCTCAGTTCACTGAGCAGAGCAGCACAGAGTGCCACTTAGTCACGGTAAAAGGGATGATCGTCGTCCTGCATGGAAAGCTATATCTTAAATCGTCCCACTGACCCCTTGAAATGCCACACAGTGTGCTGCAACTCTGCGGCACGGGCCGCATTCCGCCCTCTTAGAACTTCACTATCCTCCATACAGACGAAATGCCAATTTGGGAAAACCTTCATCTTTTCTCATGCCTTGAAAATTTCCCCCTTTGCTTGATTTCTAATCAGATGATCTTCTCGCGCATCATTCTGGTCATTGCCGCGCTGACAAATTGGCAATGCGGCGTTTTATCTTTGGAGTTTTTTTCTTTCGCAGATCTTTTTTACATGATCTACAGTCGTTTTCGAGATGTAGAGGATATATAACCTTCAATCTCACCACCTTAGCGCTTATCTCCAACTCAAACTCAATCGCATGCTTTCACCAGTATAAACTTCCTTCTTGTATTCCAGCTATCTATACCTTGGAATTGTCTACACTTTAAACATGTCTTTTTCACAAGAGAAAGAATCCTTGCCTATCTCGGACGGAAGTCACACTCCACCATCTCCAGTTGAGCCGGTCAACAATGAAACCAACAGGAAAGTTCAAGTCGATGAGCTAACTCAAGAGGATGACCAGAGTTCTCCTCGGGACGTTCACGGTGTAAAGGTAAATCATCTCATTCGGATGAAACTTTTTTCTTCTGAGAATGCCTTGTATGCAATGGTTTAATGACGTGTATTTGCAGTGGGTCCTGGTTGTTTGCGCTCTGCTATCGGCCCTCTTCCTTTACGCCTTGGACAATACAGTAGTCGCCAACGTCCAAGCCAAAGTCGTCGAGACTTACGGAAGAGTTGACCTGGTCCCCTGGCTTGGTGTCTCTTTCGCCCTCGCTTCCGCCGCAACAACCCTCCCGTGGTCGAAGGCATATGGCACCTTCTCAGCCAAGAAGCTATTCATCGGCTCAACCACCGTCTTCATGGGTGCTTCTGCACTCTGTGGTGGCGCACCGGATATCAATTCCTTCATTGTCGGTCGTGCCATCGCTGGAGCGGGAGGCTGTGGCATGTATATGGGTCTTCTGACACTCTTGTCAGTCACAACTACTAATGTTGAGCGACCGAGATATCTCAGCCTTACGGGGTTCATCTGGGGTATTGGCACTGTTCTTGGCCCTGTCGTAGGGGGTTCTCTTGGTGATAGCAGTGCTACTTGGCGATGGGCTTTCTACCTTAACTTGATGGTCGGGGCTGTCATCGGCCCTATCTACTTCCTTCTCCTTCCTGACTTCAAGCCTCAGGACGGTGTGCCCCTGCTCAATCGCCTTGCTCAAATTGACTACTTGGGCTCTCTATTATCAATTGGATCTGTCCTATGTCTTATCATGGCCATGAACTTTGGTGGAGTTCTTTGGGATTGGGATGCTGGCAGGAGCATCGGTTTGTTCGTCACGTCAGGCGTCCTAATCACCATGTTTGCTGTGCAACAAGTTTTCTTGATCGGCACTACCATGCAGAACCGTCTGTTCCCAATGCACTTCTGGAAGAGCCGCACCATGATCTGTCTGTTTTTCACAATGAGTAAGTGATCCTATTGCACATGTCTATAACAAAGCTGACTTTGTCTGTAGTGCTGGCTACTTTTGGCAGCTTCATCGGCATTTTCTATTTGCCACTTTACTACCAGTTCACTCGTGGTATCACTGCCGTCGAGACCTCAGTCCACCTGTTACCATTCATCCTCTTTCTCGTTGCCTTCAATTTATTGAACGGCCAGTATATGGCTCATACCGGATACTACTACCCATGGTACATCGCTGGCTCTGCTCTTGAGCTAATCGGTGGTGCTCTACTGTGTAACTGGCCTCTACTGTCTTGCTTACAACTGCACACATTACTGACTTAATTTCAGACATCGTTGATGAGCATACCTCTAATGCCAAGATCTACGGCTTCACCATCATCCTTGGTACTGGCGTAGGCTGCTTCTGTCAAGCCGGTTTCGCCGTCGCTCAGATGAAAGTGCAGCCCAGCGAGATCCCATACAGCGTCGGTTTCATGACTGTTGGACAAATGCTGGGCATTGTTTTTGGTACTGGCATGTCTGGTGCTCTCTTTGTCAACTATGGACAACAAGCCCTTCAGGAGATTTTCGTTAACGCTTCACACATCGAGATTGCCGACGCTCTTGCTGGTGTGGGCAGTGGGCTCATTGATTCTGCAACACCGCAAGTTAAGGCTGAGGCCATTCATGGCATTACCAGAGCCATTCAGTTCGCATATGTACCCATAATTGCTGCTGGATCCATCTGTTTGCTTTGCAGCCTTGTCATGAAGCGGGAGAAGGTTTTCCACTAATGTGGTATTGGTAAAATAGTTAGTTTGTGACGAAGATCATTCTTCTCGTTGGCGACTTCTACGGAGCAACTAAGCAGGGAGATCTAAGACTTACGCTGCCTTTCAGGGTAGTTCATCAAGTATTCGAGGGAATAGTGTTATGAACGATCGCTTGGGGTGGTAAGAGGAAGATTAAAATTGCCGTTGCAGACAGTGCAGATACACTTTATTCATGACAATTTAGACAATCCATCATACTTAAACCGAACCGCAGCTGATTCTTAACTACTGTGGATTTTAAGCATTCAGTCTTGATTAACTTTTTTTTTTTTTTTTTTTTTTTTTTTTNAAAAAAAAAAAAAAAAAAAAAAAAAAAAAAAAAAGGCAGCTTCCGTAAGTTAACTGCCTCGTGAGCTGGTACGTGCTGATGGAACCCGGCCGGCTTCCTGTAACTGCAGCTCCAATTGCAAAGGCTTCTATCTTCGGTCTCATTATATTGGATTTTTTGAGACCATGGCATGATGCCACTAAGCCTGCACATGCCATAGAAATCAATACTCATCCTTATCAGACTGATCCGCCCACTGATGCTTGTTATCTTTAGCGTACAGTCTGACGACTCTTCCATCAGGATCTTAACACGCCATCATCCAGCTCTTTGTACCCATGGACATCTTGCTTCTTCCCATCTGGTGAGCATATGAACAGGTTCCCGTTCTTCCATGTCAGCTCTCGTTCCAACTCTCCTAAGTGGTTGGATCATGGCCCTTTTGTGCCTCGGCTTCGGCTGGAATGCGGTGCAGCTTCATAATGAGCTTGGTTGGTCCATGCTACATCGTAATCGCTGAGAGCTTATAGTCTGGGATGTAGTAGCCGTATTAATCTTCCAACCTTATAACAATATCCCTCTAGGGATAGATTAACTTTTTCTTTCTTTTCAGCAGGCCATTGCTGTGTATTAGTGTGGTAGCCGTATTTGGGCATGCGATTAAGATGGAAGAGTTTCTCCTGGAACACTTCGGTTTTGAGAATGTTGCAAAGGAGCTTCAGGTAGTTGATACTAGTAAAAGACTTTAGCTTAGTCAACCCTATCCTCTCTAGCACCACATTTGTATAGCCTTGATCGGCCTCTGTGGTCCATATGTTCCAATTCCTTGCGAGATCGCTATTCACCGAACGACTAAGCCGCCCGCTAACTTAAACCAGATATCTAGACAAGGCTAAATTATAACTTGGGGCCCACGGCTATTACATGGCATTGGTGGGTAAACTAGCATGTGTGATTCTTAGATTTTGCCGCTAGTAATGCGCCTCATATGAGCCACTATTGGGTCGAGAATCAACAGCCCTAAATCTCATCGAAACTGCAGGTTTATTGATCGGCAAGCTGAGACCAACCATCGATAACTGGCGTAGTAATGGAGTCCATATGTGCACTTCCTGTAGCCCCGTGTTATAACTGCATACACCAGTTGTTCTTGACACAGTTGAACAAGATGCGCTACTCCCTGTTTACTTATACCTGTCTTATAGCATCGTGCCGTGGGGCTTTGATAATTTTACTCAGAGCCATTTATCTAAAGGCGCTTCCCTGAAGCGCTACTCATTTGCTGGCGCGTACAGCGCGTTTGAGAGGATGCTGATAAGCTGATAACTACGTGCTGTTCGATTAGTCGACAGTCGCCACTATAGTGGATACAATACCTGAGCTACGTTGCACTTACCACATTTTTCCCAATAGAGAGTAAGACTAGCATGACGCTTTGACAACTTATATGATTTTGATTGTTGATCAGAGCTAGAGTAATTATTAAATGGATATGATCCTCTGGTAGATGCTTCTCGGACCCTCACCCTCTCCTTATGAGACACAGCCTTTCTTGACATTACTAAAAATGAATAACAGCCATGCTGTAGAGCTAAAGATCGTGCACCTAATGCATTGGCAAGGCTCGTCAGTTTTCATCTGTTCAACAATTTGCCATATGACTTGAGGCGTGTAATTTACGACCTTGTAGCCCCTCGCTGCGTTGTTCGCATTGAAGAAGGCGCAATTAATGTCGATAAGAAAAGGAATTGGCCGAAAGCATATGATAGCTATTTCGACTATGCATATAAGAGGTCTACAATCGAATGAAGGAAGCCACGCCACATTCAAAGCTACACACCGACCCAGCAGGCGTTTCCTATAACTGGCGGCACAACATCCCATGGGCGTCTCATGATGGTTCGCTTAGGCAGATCGGTTTAGAAGAGTACGGTTTCACATCAAATCGGCCTCGCTACGAGCCTTGGTCCCCGTGGACTATTTTACCGCAAATCCCCCCAGAGTGGCTCTCCGACTACCCCGGACTGGCCTTTGAACTAACTCGCGAATCTTACTTATACTGTGATGCTGAGATTCCTGTGTTCTTGCATACGCTAGTTGAAAGGGGTTATCAGCTCTTCTTCTCGACATGAAAATGTGAACTACGGACTTAGTATCACTTTGGCCTAGATCGCCTCTGCATCGCTTCCAAGCAAGGATGTTTTCATGATGGTGGGACTCCACAGCAACTTCACGATTCGTACACATGACTTGATTCTGGTTTATCGCTCTTGGGCTGTCACTGGAACATGAGCTAACAGAGCTAGGATGATTTGAGATACATCGAGGATGTCAATCTCAAGAGGCCTGCTGATTATCCCGACCAAGAGAAGCCGGTCCATAATCTTCAGTGTCTCCATATTATTTGTGAAGTCTATAACGCAATACCTGAAACTGTCGACTGCCCAGCTCCCGAGGAACAGTTCTTCAAGCTCTGAAAGGATAGTAAGGAGTTAGATTTGAAGGTAGAAGCTCGATTTGTCGCTTGTATACTGGTTGAGGATATCGATATTATAGGGTCTACTTTCTAGGATCGCGTCATGTCATACGATGTAGAGCTAGTGACTGATGATAGCATTCTGTAAGCACTAAATTGAAAAGGGAAGGCATGGGGCTGACTCGTGGCTTACGGACTGTTATTTCCGGATGCTAGGCCTATCACGCACAACGGACTCGTATCGGAATGTGCGCTAGGGCTGAGTTTACGCCCTGGACCACACTAGAGGTCCTCAACTAGCGGAAATAAGCATAGTTGCGCTCGGTCCCCAAGACCAGCGACTCGCGGCGAGAAGCCTCTGGGGAATAATTTCACTACCCACTACCTGCATGGTTGTCCTCTGAAATGTTTCGCAAGGGCATTGAGGTAAACATTCTAACATCTACGGCCCTGTGACCAAGGGGATCAACGATCGTTTGTGTTAATATCACGCCTCTTTCTGAAAGATACTGTAGGCATATAAAGCTTTGAATATAAAGAGTGTATTACTACATGTTCGTTCTATTGATAAACAGAACTACTGTATTAGCTTATGGAATTTACTATACCCTGTCGGTGTAAGGCTGAAATGTCAAGCTACATAATTTGAGGGATGTGGGTAGAACCTGGCTTTGCAATTTAATCTGTGGTTTAAAATGACTTAAAGCCATTGCATATTTGTTATTTATTATATTAGCTTATTAGCGAATTTCTCCAGTCGATATGGTAGGAGGAAGAAAAATGTACTAAAACTAGCGTATATTCTGGACCCTCAATAAAATGAGAGATCGGCACCGATCAACCGCTCTTGTGGCAAGTCACTCAGGTGTCATAAGACGCTAGGCGTAAGGATCCACACATCCCATAGTCAACAAGCTCTTCACGTCCAAAGTCTTCTGTCACCCCCTAGCAAGCCTCATAATTTAGTTGGGGGTGATAGCAGATCGCCCACTACCTCTCTATCCATGTTGAAAACGGGTCCGCTAGCAAAGCGATCAATATGCTGATCTCATGCAGAAGAAGCAATATTCGCCCCCCAGCTTCAGTCTACTCTTTCCTAGAGCCCCTTTTTAATTTTGTGTCCATACTATTAAAGACCCTCTTATGCAGAACTCTACATCCGACTACGAAGTATGCGTCCCTCTTCACTTATGATTTCATATGAGGTAGCTAGTCTATTACCTGTTCACTATGGTTAGCCCATCACAAGCATCGGCTATTAGCGCTATAGAGCGCACATGCTCAGTACCTAGCCTTCTTGGTTCCCTCTTCATTATTGTCACCTTTTGTTCTTCGAAGCTGTTTCATAAGCCCATCAGCAGAATGCTTTTTTACGCCTCTTTTGGAAACATGATGAGTAATGTCGCTACACTTATGTCCAGTAGTTTCATCAATCGACCAAATTCTGCTGGGTGCCAAACGCAAGCTTTTCTGATCGAGACGTAAGTCCTTTGATACACCGCCTATAGTCTAATCTATTACTCGGTTACTGATCGCTTGCTAGATTCATGTTTGCGGATGTCTTTTGGGCCCTGGCTATGGCCACGAATGTATACCTCACTTTCTACTATCGATTTGATGGCGTCAGGCTACGTAAGCTGGAGCCACTTCATATCGGACTGTGTTATGGCATTCCTTTCATTATAGGCGTCACCTTTATTTTTGTAAAGAATAAAGACGGGGTTCGCCCCTACGGTAATGCGAACTTGTGGTGCTGGCTTACCGTAGAGTGGGATGCCTGGCAGCTTGCTACTTACGGACTGATATGGTAACCCATCCCTGCTGTTACTTGGCCATGCTCCATGGCCCTACGGTTCGCTTGTACTGTACAGTTCTAACACAATGCTAGGCTCATCATATTTGTCGCTTTTGCTATATATGTCCGCGCCGGGGTCACTATCTATAAATGGAGGAATCGCTTGAATGACTTCTCAAATTCGAACGACTTGAACACTTCGTCCCATGTCGCGCACAAACCAGACCTTCCTGGCATTGCCAAAACCACTAATATCATCATTACAACATCAGATTCTGCCCCGCCTGGTTTTGACCAGTCTTTTGGACCCGCAACTAAACCCGAGCCAGTTCATTCAGCAAATATTTACACTAGTCCTGCTCCGCCCGCAGCAAATCCTTCCCAGCAACGCAACATCAGGACCCAGCACTTGGATCGCAGGAGACGCAGCCCGAGCGATGAGGCAGCTATGGCTTATGCCAAGTGCGCCCTTTTGTTTTTCACAGCAATGCTGATCACTTGGATCCCTGCGAGCGCGAACCGTCTGTACGTTCTTATTGACGGCAAGGCATCTATACAGTTGGGATATCTAAGCGCATTTGTGCTCCCTCTACAGGGCTTCTGGAACGCCTTGATCTACTATTACACCTCTCGAGCCGCATGTAAGCAAGTTGTTGCTAGTTTACGGACTGGGTGTCGCCGTCTGGAGGAAAATGATCTCAACGGGTCTAGCTTTGCTGACAGAGTAATTGCTGCCGACGGGAATAACGAAGAGAGTTTTCAGCTGGACCAGATTAGGTCTGCCAAGAGGGCACATAATTTCGGGGACACAGAGAGCACGGCATCGCTAACAGCGAGGGTTTAAGGATCTTGTTCTGTCTCGAGTTGCAAGTGTTCATATGGGTATCGAACTCAGTTATGTTTCAAGTATATACTTTTTCTATTATAACCCTCATCTGATCTTATTCTTATAACTATTTCTCTTTGCTCTTCTATATTCTGAGCCTTCGCCTACTAAGGCCCCATCAAGAATACTGAACCCTCACTACTTGAGCCTACAGACTTGTCGCGACCATTTGGTTATTCGCAAATGGGGAATAGGGGCCAGGTCATCCCATTGTGTGACACGGTAAGGATCTATTTCCAACGCGAAGCCAACACATAGGATCGTAGTCCCGATGGCAAGACTTATCCAGTCAAGGGGGGAGTTTTAAATGGGGAACCAATTGTACAAGGATCAAGTTGTATTTGGAAGCATGCCATCGAGTAGCATTGCGGCGGCAGATATGTAAGATATATGAACACCCTTTACGGGGACTCGGACAGGAAATGATACATCTCTACTGGATGGCCATAATACTGCGCCGTCGGTAACCGTTCGTATTGTGGAACAACTACTCGAGTATGCTTTCATTAAGGGTAAAACTTTCCAGAAGGCACATATAACCGAGAGGCAAGGAGTAGTTATGCCTTAGGTCCTGGGCTTCCGTTCCATCGGGCCGTATCGTTGTCACTTCGTGACCCCTCTTGAATCTAGACAGATGGTGGGCATAATGGCAGCTGTCTGTGTGTTACTTAGAGAAGACGGAGGAGAAGGAGATTAGACCACCTTTCTGATATCTGGGAGAATTGGGAGATTGCCATAGCATCCAAGGTCGGTGACATCCCTCGTCTTTGGGGTGGCCTCGCTCGCTTTATACTGTTAATGACTGTTGGCCTAAGCTTGATAGGATGCAGTCCAGTGGCTACTACTAATGCTACTTTGTATCACTCTATGGTAGGGTTCCAATCCAGTGAACTAACAGCACTTCCAGAAAGCACAGCATCCTATCCAGTTAGTGGTGGTTCTGATATTCAAGAGCAAATCTGTCACTCTCCAGCCCAGCATCCCAGGGCGGCACCAACAGCGCCAGAGCACGGTTGAGTACACTTGCGGTATCCATTCTCGTTACAAGCGCGCTTGGACAGGTCAGGTGCAACCGCTAAGGATTGATAATCAGTCTGGTGCGTTGACTGCATAGTTGTGTTGACCGACGGGCCCAGGCCTGAGCTTCGGGGATGGCAGTAGCTGTACAGCTACTGACGAGGAGGCCGATAGCGAAGGTAGTCTTCTTAAACTGCATAATTACGTCGTTGAAGTGTTGATGTAAGTGTTAGAGATTGAAATGCTGGTTGTTTCTTGAGCCGGTATTGGGAAGAGTGCTGGGCAACACTGGTCTTTTATAGTTAGTGTCTTGAAGTCTTTACGCCGTTATGCATTCCTGCTTCTTTATTCTCGCCAAGATATAAATAATTACGCAAGAAATGATCAGGGAGGGTGTCTCACGCTTTCCTCGTTCTCAATTATTCACACGGTAACACTTCCACAGAAAGAAACAGGCAAACTAAAGGATAGATATTCTGAACTAAGATTAAGGAGGGTAGGAGAAGAGATGGATTTAGTAAGTAAGCGATTTAAAACTAAGAAGCTACATGTCTTGTCAGACGCCTGCCACCAGGGATCCAATATTTTACAGCTCATAACTAATATGCATAACCATATAGCTGACTGTCTTCCCACAAAGCGGTAACACTACACCCGATATCAAGGACCACCTGCATCAAACCAGTGTCCCTAATATCCCAGTCTCCGTAGCTGATGCTACCTGTATATGTTGCGCCCCATAGTGTGATTCTCGTTGGATAGTGCCTTATGCATCGCAAAGGGAGCAGAAATAGCAAGCAGTTATAGCTCTATAGCCCTTCTTACTTTATCATCAAGTATACCCGCCTGCTTCTAAGGGACTTCTAGTCCGCGATATTAGTAGTTATGCTAACTTAGAGGAGGCTTACTATTTTCCAAGGATTAAATGGAGTTTTATATCAAGAAGTTAACTTCTGCCTGTCTTTAATGAATTGCTGCTAGATAAGGTATAATATCCACAGATACGCTAGCTCTAGACGCTCTAGGAGTATATACTTTATCGATTATACTCCTATAGTATAAACCTAGTCCTAATAACCTATCCTCAGTAAGCGATAAATATCAGCAAAATTTCTAGTATCTATAGGGTTAAACCTAACTATTGTTTAATTGTCTATATTAAAGAATAAGATAAGGCTGAATCGCCTGTTTAATTTACTAAGATAACTATCGTGATGAGGTTAAACAGTTACTAACAATTGTTATAGATCCACTTAAAGTAGTCTAGATATAAATTAAAACATTCATCCATTTAACCATCAAGGTACTTAAGCCGACTTCCGTTACTATCACTAGCTTCACTTGCCGGATTTCCGGATTGATAATCTGCAATGCCTTCATTTGCCATTAAAAAGTGGCGCACTAACAAACTTCACAAGTCTTAATAGGCTGATGTATAATTCAATTCGGCGTTTTCAGGAATCTACGTATAAGTAGATTCAATAGTTCGAAGGCGCACAGAATCATTCAACCAGGCATTCGGATGCTCGGCTACCCTAATGGATACAAATGAAGTTTTCACTTGCAAGCAGATTACAAGCTGAAAGACATAAATACTCCAAGTCCTCGACGAAATGATATTAATATGTTTTGTTTAAATTACATCAGGAAGCCTTCAACCATGTCGTCCAAGTCTTTTGACCCACACAATATCAATCTCGATGACGCAGATGCCCGTGGTATTATCTGCTACCTTGATGCCAGCGATAACGATTACGATGGGAAACTGGGAGCTCGAATCTCTGCAGTCTTCGTGATCCTTATTGTATCCACTTGCGTTACCTTCCTTCCCGTTTTAGCAACAAGAATTAAGCGCCTTCGAATTCCTCTCTACGTATATCTGTTTGCCAGATACTTCGGCTCTGGTGTTATTATAGCAACTGCCTTCATTCATCTTCTCGATCCTGCTTACGAAGAGATCGGGCCGGCTAGCTGCGTCGGCATGACGGGCGGCTGGGCTTCATACAGTTGGCCACCCGCGCTGGCTCTCAGCTCTGCTATGATTATATTTCTTCTTGACTTTCTTGCCGACTATTATGTCAGTACACGATACGAATCAAATGAAGTCAACATCGAGGGTGCCATCACAACTCAAGCTGGCCAAGAGCAGCACCAGGGGCACTCTATTCACACACAGACAAATAAAGATTCGTCTAGAAAAACCGACGGGGCCTCGTTTGACGATATCGAAGAGCTCAAGAATCTCGACAGTAATTCGGCAGAAGCTATGTCATCCTTTAAGCAACAGATCGCAGCCTTTCTGATTCTTGAGTTTGGCATCTTATTCCACAGCGTTATTATTGGACTTAACCTTGGTATAGTCGGCAAGGAGTTCAGTACCTTATACCCAGTCCTGGTTTTCCACCAATCTTTCGAAGGTCTTGGTATTGGTGCTCGCCTCAGTGCTATACCCTTTCCCCACCGATTTCGCTGGATGCCATGGGCACTTTGCTTGGCTTATGGCCTGACTACTCCAATTGCAATTGCTATTGGACTTGGTGTACGTACAACTTATAACAGTGGTTCGTTCACTGCGAATGTTGTTTCTGGTGTGCTTGATTCTATTTCTGCGGGTATTCTGATCTACACAGGGTTTGTCGAAATGCTGGCCCGCGACTTTATTTTCAACCCTCAACGAACTAGCGACAAGAAGCGACTCATTTTTATGCTTGTCTCACTGTACCTGGGTACCGGAATTATGGCACTACTTGGAAAGTGGGCTTGAGCTCTGTATTATAGGTTTGGCATATGGCAAGTTGTATTCGATCTCCTATCAGCGTGTAAACTTAGAAGTATCTATCATACAAACGGCAGGATAATATGACTGGCGTTGTCCCCACCACAATGAACGTTATGGGTTCCCTTATTATCCAAATGCTCCAAGCTTCCGAAGTTACTCACTCCCAGGTTTCGTCCACAAACAACAGCTCGAATTGATTCACCTGGTTCGTACTCAATACCCATGGCCCAGATACCGATGTCCAATCTCACGACATCGCCAGGGTTAACCTTTTCTTCCTTTTCGTGAGGATGGAAAGGCCAATGTGGGTGCATGCTTTTACCCTCGTCGATCTCGCGATGGGATGCTCGAAGGACACCCATGGGGCCACGATATACTACTACCTCTATCTTCTCCTTGGCGTCCATTTCTTCGAAAGATGACTTGGGAATACCCTTCCAGGGGATGTTTAGGTTAAGCATGACCTCTCCATTGACATCTAACTTTTCCAGAAGAATATAAACATCCATGTCGTTATAGTCCGTGCACGACATGTATACCACAGCTTTGGGCATACCGACCAATCTTGTTGTTCGATCAAAGCGGTATATGAAGCTGACTCGGTCATCGGTTTCGGATTTATAGTTGACAGAGGATGACTCAATGGGCTTGTCAAAGGACAACTGTCCCTCTTGTGTGAAAAATAGTTTTTTGTAATCTGTCCTTGGGATTGGGAAGTCTTCCTCGATAATATTCTCGTATGATTGAGGCTCCTTCTTTCCAAATCGCAGCACAGCCATGCGTATTTGCGGTGTACAGTCCCAACCATTCTTCTTATTTTTGAGAAAATAGTCAAAAAAGTTCAGTAACTCGGGATTTGCTTGCTCGTTACCCCAAATGTCATACCATTCTTGCCAAGGATGCCATCGAAGCCACTTATGGGGTGTGTCAACTTCGAGCCAACCCCGGATAGCGCCCATCCCGTGCATAGTATTTGTCCAGGTTCCGGTGATATAGGTTGGGATGTTGATCTTCTTCATATCTGGGCGCTTGTCATTCCACCAATCGTTGGCGAGTGGGCGCTCCTTGAACATCTCTCTGAAACTCTCAATTCCCTGGTGGCCTTGGAGCATATATTTTACGATGAGCTTGTCGAAGAGATCCCCTGCGTAGATACCTCCACGAGCGAATTGCTCGCGGTACAGGTCACCGCAACCTTCCCAGGGAGCGATGGCTTTGAGACTTGGTGGCCGGAGGGCAGCAATGAACCATTGGACGATGGCAAGATGCGAGTTACCAGCGAGACCAACTGAACCATTGCACCAGGGTAGCTTTGCGATGCTTTCAATAGCGTCGTAACCATCTTCGGCTTCTTGAGTTCCCATGATGACCATTGTACCTTCGCTGTCGCCTGACCCGCGAGAGTCGATGTTGACGATGGCGTAACCTCGAGGAACCCAATCATTAGGATCAGGCGCCTCAAACTTCTCGAGACCAGAGAGTGTCTTAGGTAGGATGCCTAAATTCCATGGCACCATAAGGTCTAGAGACATGAGTCCATTGAACTTCTTGCCGAAGGGAGACCAGCAGATGATGGCAGGCACCGGCTCATCGCTAGTCGGTGGCCGATAGACATCAGCATATAGTGTGATTCCATCACGCATTTTGAACGCCACATCGTGTTCAGCGAGGATATCACATTTCAATGGCTTTGCTTGGGGATGATCAAACTTCCAACCAGCTGGTAGGGTTTCTGAGTGTGGATTTAACCCAACATAACCCCCTTGGCCAACTTTCGGAGGGTTGATATGCTCGATCGGCACTTGGAAGGGGAGTTCTGAGAGAGGCATTGTGGAGGTATACAATGACAATGGTTTAATGGGTAAAATGTCTGTATGGTCAGGACTTTTCAAGTCTCAAGCCAGCTATTCATATTCTATCCTAGGTGCGTTGAGACGTGCTGTAACTGGGATGCCGAGGTCGCGAGAAGTTGGCCATCGGCCCCACCTTTCGGTGTAAGTGGAAGCGAGCGGCTCGGCATCGGAGTCTGGGGTAAGCAGAGGAAGCGAAAAGTTACCGAATTCCGAACCGAAGCGAAAGCCACTTTTTGAATTGCATTTTTACCAAGCAGCTATTATTGCAAGTTCATGCTATAGTAACTGAGTGAAACATAAGTACGCCATGCCAAACTTTTCAGGAATTTATTTCTATCAAGAAGTCACGTCCCAAAACAAAACCATAAAGCCCGAAATTTATTTAACACAGCCTTATCTAATTTCCCCGTTTCGGTTTTTGTCACTCACGTCTCGCATCATGGTTGTTAACACAGAACCAGCTGGCTACCAATGCACCTCAACCATCAAGCATGAGAACCCTACAAGAAACAGGCCCCTACAAGCCAAACCTGCGGGTCCACGCAAGCTCTTTGCTCAGCCTGGTGCTACCTACGGCGACTGGCGTGATGACCTAGTACGAGATGGCTATGCTGTCGTTAAAGGTGCCATTCCCCGGGAGCGAGCTAACCAATATGGTGAGGAGATCATGTCTTACCTTGAAAACTTGTAAGTTTCCGCGACCTTTACAGACATCAATCCGCTAACCCTTCGAAGCAACGGTGGCATGGGTTTCAAACGTGACGACCCCAGTACCGTTAAGAATGAGACTCTACCCGTCATCACCGAAAAAGGCATGATAATTGGCTATGGTGTTGCTCACGAAAACTTCACGTGGGCCATCCGCCAAGAGCATGGCATCGTAGAGGCCTTTGAGCGCGTCTACGACACAAAAGACCTCATTGTCTCCTTTGATGCCATCAACACCTCCTTTCCAGGTCGCAAAGATGTCAAGGTGAACAAGCCCTGGCCCCACCAGGATCAAGACCCCGAGAAGCCAGGCTTCCGATGCTTGCAAGGTCTTGTCAACATCCTCCCCAATGGCGACAATGATGGCGGCCTTATCGTTTGCAAGGGAGCTCATATGCTTAGTGAGGAGTTCCATGAGGACTTTAAGAATGAAGAGAATAGGATTTGGGCTTGGACTAGAGAGTGGTATGGCTTTACTGAGGAGGGTATGGAATGGTTGGAGAACAAGGGTTGCGAATGGGTCAAAATCAACGCGGAGCCTGGCGATCTTCTCGCCTGGGACAGTCGCACCCCTCATTACAACGTTAGCCCTCAAGGTAGTATGCCTCGTTTTTGCACATATACTTGTTATATGCCCGCTGCAGACGCCACACAAGAAGATCTGATTAGGAAGAAGGGTGCTTTTGAGACATTGCAGAGTACAACTCACTGGCCCAATGCCATGCACGTGGGAGGCATTCCTATTCTTCGAGATGGAAAACCTTGTCCTTACAATACCGGTAAGCCTAGGGAGGTGCCAAAGCTTACCAGTAGGGGGTTTCAACTCACTGGCATCCCTTATATTATTGCATAAGTGGTTATTTAGTTGCTAGTTCTATTTCATTATCTTCTATTCTAGCTGAGCCTCTATCATACCGTATAAAATAAGTCTTCCCTTTTAAGTATTAGTCAGTCTTTACAATTAGGAAGCGAACGACTTGTGACTGGAGATACACTGTAGCATATTACTTGCTACAGTCTACATAGGTTCTCAGCTGCTATAGACCATTAACTCGCACATCGATTCGTCAGGAGGAAAAATATGGAAAAACAAAAGATAATAACTAATTCCACGCTATATGGAGGTTTCATAATGAAGTCATAACTGCCTTGCGCTACCGCACAAGGCGCGTGACAAGTCTTATGTAAAAAGCTTACTCCTCGTGGTGCTTTGGCCATATAGTTTTGCGAGCCCACTCGCGAACCCTTTTTCCGATGAAGTATATGACGATTCCAATACCGCTCAAAACACCACAAACAATAGCAAGAATATTCATGGCCCCATCATAGCCGAGTGACTCGATAGAAGGCACAGTGGCATAGCTTAGTCCAAATGAAACAAAACCTCGACCGGCGCAGACAACAAGAAGTAGAGGTCCAGCCTTGTTGGGATAACTGTCCATGACGAATGTGATGCCTACCAAGTTTGCTCCGAGGAAGGCGAAGAAGCCAAGATGGTAGCAAGCGACAATGGCGATCCAGTGGTAGTTATGGGGATTCGTTGCAGCTCGGCCGTAGAAGATAGCTGATATGATAGCGGCAGCAGCTGGGATGGTTAGAGTGAGGAGACGGTATTCGGGCTGTGAGAAGTTAGTGTGGTTCGGAATAGACCGTAAGTATCAATTTACCTCGAAGACACCCTTGTTACGCCGACTCATAAGCTTGCAGATCATATCCGAGCCAAAACCAAGAATAGGCACTGCAATGAGACAGTCAACAATCTGCACAAGCTGCACCCAGCCAAGAAGCTCAGGGCTGAAGCTATATGGTGGCATCACGAGAATCTGGGCAAAAGTGGAGGCTTGGTAGATGTAAAGACCCAGGAAAGCACCGTTCAGCACAAAGATCCAGAGAATTGGCGGCAGTATGAGAGATTGGGCGACGTCTTTGTAGAAGAGTATCGCACTGTTCCAATCGAGCTTGCCATGAAAGAGACGAATGTCATCACGGAAGGTCCTCTCTCCGAACTTCTCGGGTTGAAGAGCAACGCCTTGACGAGTTGTCACTTGGTAGAGGATCTCGTTGGCGCCCTCATGAGCGACGTTACCATCTTTGTCCAGCTTCAAGTGAACAGCACCTTCTAGTCTGACGTCAGTTATGAAAGCATAAATGCCGGATCAGCACTTACCACTAGCATCTTCCGGACGACCGAATCGTGTCTCGGTCAGAAAGAAGAAGGACATAATCATCGTGAAACCGTTGATGATGGTCATGATACCGTACCACCAAGGGAGGCCAATAGTTGGCACAATGTAAGTTGTCGCTGTGAACAGGGCAGCAGTCAAAGTATTCTGTACTCCAACGAAGTACGACAACTTGACACCATGCTGATGAAGGAAGTGTATTTCCTGCACGATCATGGGCGCGAGGGCTTCACTCTGTCCGGCTGCCAGGCTGAAGATGTTTCGACCGGCAATGTGGCTTGAAAGAGAAGTTGAACAAGCACACCAGATGCCCGAGACGGTCAGTAGAAGAACTGAGAATAGAAAGACCGGTCGCCGACCGACGGCATCGGCTAGTGGCATGGACAAGAGGTTGCCGATGCCCATGAAGAGAGTTGGGTAGGTGAGAAGATCAGTGATACGCTTTGGGTTATCGTTGTGATAGATCTTGAATAGCTCGGGGGTGACAGAACCTAGGCCAGAGGTACCGAGAACTGAGATGCCGGAGTAGAAGCCCACGAGAAGAATTATCATGTACTTGCGCCAGACAGGCAAGTTTAGAGGATCTAATGATGATGAGTTAGAGAAACAGTAACATCTGAGTTCGATTGAGATAGCGAACATACCTCTGGGGTCTGGGCTAGGCGTAGGCACCAAGACAACAGTCCCGTCCTGGTACAAGTTGACGGTTCCAGATGCATCGTGTATTTCATGGTGAGGATCCTTGGTGATGTTCTCAACAGCATCGACATCGGGTTTCATATCGAAAGAAGTTCTTCGTTCATCCATGTTGTCACCTTGCTAGATGGTACAGAAAAGGGTGAATTTGTTCAGATCTCTCACTTCACTATGAATAGGCAACGAGGAGAGATTTATATCATCTGCAACATTGCAACATCCTGGTATCTTGTCGGGTCGGAGTTAAATCACCCCGCAGAGTTAGGAGTCCAGAATCAGGATTTTCCAACTAACACTATCTAAGCCAAGGGTCGACGGTTAGGACATGTAAAAAGGTAACTCCGATTGGTTGATGAACGATCGAGGCCAGGTTAGTGATGATACAGATCAGACTTGCGGGGGTGGAGCCGAGTGTCCGACAGGAGCAAATGCGGGGAAGAACAAAAGCGAAGAACATGCCGTTTATCAGACAATAAAATGCTCTCCAACACTCCGATCGGCTCGGCCTCTTGGTACCGCCCCAAACACACAGCAAGCTGACCAAATTTCAGGTTCTCCATCCAGATCAAGCCCTTGCTTGTCCCTGGATTCCGGTTCCATCTACCGGCATTCCCACATACCGCATTTGGCTCATTCTCGCATATTTTATCGTTACGTGTCGGCCCGCAATGCCTTTGCCAATGGATACCGAAGACAGTCCCGGTCTCCGCGGTAAGGAGTCGTCAAGTAAACGCCGTCGTCTCAACTTCGCCTGCAACTACTGTCGAGGCCGGAAGACGCGATGTGACGAGCAACAACCGTCCTGTCAAGCATGCATATCAGCTGGAATTCCCTGTGTAACTGAAGATAGGCGTAGGCCTGGCAAAGTCATTAAGCGCCGTGAAGCAGGGAAGTCGACCGATGGAATGTCAATTGGATCCGGAAGTCCCTCCGAGCACGGCATTCACTCTGCAAGCGATGTGCCGGGCAGGGGGATGTCTTTGGCGACAGAACGTCAAATGGCACGCACGATTTGTGTGGCTACAGCACCAGTTCGCGTTAGATCTCAGAGTCCGAGGCAATCACAAAGTAGAGACTCTTCCAACACAGATACCATAAGTAATCCGTTACCAATATGGAGACAGAGTACTGGTGCCACTTCCTTCCAGGTCTTGACTGAGTGGCTTGACCTATCCTGTTATCGACTAAATGTTCCCTACCACTTTGGGACTTATCATCCTTCGACCCTCGATCCTCCATCGCCACTGAGCGGGCCCCAAACTCGGTGCGTTATACCTCAGGTTCCAGAGGCTTGGGATTTTCAGGCGCTGTTTGATGCGTATCAGCGCGAGATCCACGCATTCTACCCTGTTGTTAGATTGGAACAGATCAGGGCCGAAGCCTTGCAGTCAAATCTATCGCCTCTACGTAATTCCGCGACTTATGGTGGCGCCAATAGCACTTCTTTGAAGACATGCCTGCTGTTGGCAGCAGGTGGATACATTCTTCAATACTCACAACGACAAGCTTATATTACAGAAACTCTCTCTCTTGCGAGGGATAGTCTTGGCTACTTGATAGGTAACTTGTCATTTGACACGATAGAGGTCCTCTTCCTTCTCTCAGTGTCCCTCCGGTTGAATGACGAGATCACTTCATCATGGACGACGTTTGGTATCTGCCTGTCAATCGCACATTCCATTGGCTTAAATAGACCCGGTCGCGACCGACAAAATAATCGCCAATCATCGGATATTGAAGCATGGAACCCGGCTTGGTGGGCACTTTACAGCTATGAGAAGCTCTTTTCCTTCCAACTCGGCTATGTCTCGAGCATCTCCGATGAATTTTACGACGCCCTAGATCTTGGAGCTTCCAATGCCGCAAAGTCTGGACCTCAGCATCTCGTTTTATCAATGGCGAATGTTTTTAGCAAAATGAGTCATCGATGTGCTAAGGCACGACAGCTTGAGGATAGGGCTAGTCGAAGAACGATTGAGGCAGCGATTAAGGACAAGGTGAACGCAACTGGAGAGTCCTTCCTCATGTTGTCTGACTGGGTTAACTGTCTTCCCGCTGGTCTCAGGTATAGCTTCACCGGAATGTGACGTTCTGCAACCTGTTAATGCTTTTGTAGACCCACCACAGATTTCATGCAAGTTCCTGAGGATCCAGCCCTATCGGCTTTCATTTCCCTTCATTATCACAATGCGTAAGTCTAAGAATGATTCGGCAGCTCAAGAGCTAGTCTGACGTTACGAAGTATCATGATGCTCAATCGCAACTCTCTTCTCATCAGCAAAAACGCCATCCACAGAGCCGTCGAGGTTATCGCCAAGGGAACACCATGGGAGTATACTATCCGTAATGGACAATCTATGGTCGCCAACTCAGCCAGAAAGATCATTCATCTCCTAGCTGACAGTGACGACTCAATCACCCATTCATTCGCGCCTTCATACTTCCCACTTCTGCATGCCCTGTATGTATTGGCGGTCCATATTCTAAAACAACCACATTCTCGCATTTCAAAAATCGATCAGAGCGTAAGTTCAACCTCAGTCCCTCACGGCGACCCATGCTAACTAAAAAAGCTTCTCATCACAGCCGCAGATTTAATTCGCTATCACTGTATTGAAATTGTTGAAGCGGATCGGCTTAACACTGTTTTAAATAGACTCATTCGTGTGGTTCAAGAAGCCATGAGGCGCAGCGCGACTTCCATCGAGAGTGACCAACACAGCTCGTCGGCCACTACTAGGACAAGCGCTTCCCAACAAGAAGAGTTGGATTTGGGTCCGCAACGCAGTAGTATGGCATTTGCGCAAACTCTGGACCCTTCTGACTCTTCCATCTTAAACCCGGTGGAATTAACTATGGGTAGTGGGATGCTTGATCCATTTTCCGGGCAACCCTTCAATATTCCAATATTGCCTGACGAGATTGGGTGTGATTGGGTGGACTTTGAGAATTTGTTACAAAGGCTTGAGAATGAGTCGGAATTGTATGCCACAGGGGATCCCATGAGTCTAGGTCTATAGTTGAATCCCAAGACTTATATTCTTCCCTTTGCAGTTGGGAGGCCTTGTCTTTTTCGATGGTTCTGTTATATATTCATTTGTTGGATAAATTACCTTGAATGCTTATCGCAAAGTCTACGCAACTGTTATCTCTGCTGACTCCAGCAACTCACAAGAACTCACGCCGCTTTGGGGTTCTGGTCATATTGATCAGATATGCATATCGGAATGATGTGGCTGATGCTTACAGTATTGGCCGCGCCCGTGGCCGTTTACCTACCCGCACATGCCATTTGTACATATTTAAAAATGTGAAATTAAGGGTTAAATTCCCCACATATCCTTTTCGGAAATAGAGTGTTTGAATAAGCTTCCTCCACTGTGACCAGTGCCCTGTTCAAGTGAGACTAATTCTTGTCTGCTTCATCCCATGGTCGCAATGCTTTTCCTTTATCTCAGAGGTCAAGTAATAATATTTGAATGGAGTGCCCTTAACTCAGCTCCGCATGTCTTATAGTTGGATTGTTTGTCTTAAATTAAAAAACAGAGTGTCTTCTTATACAGCTAACGTGAATTTCCACTTTTCCTTGCTATTGCGTTTCTCATGCAAGGGATGATATATAGGTGAGCATAACTGACCAGCCCTGATTACTTTCATTCCATTGTCTGCCGCCACAAGGGAGGCCATTATCCCTAGCATTGAAGCAGTTTCTCTTAAGTGTTAAACCCCTCGGCCTGACATCGAGGAACGATTGTATCTTTCTACCTAATCGCCAACATGGCATCCATTCCAAGATCAACGCTCTCTTCCAGCCCAGCATCCCGGTTTTGGGTTGGGGCTGTTGGCACCGTCTTCCTCTTGTTTCTTCTGTCCGCCTTCTATACGGATTCCTTGAGATCGCCTTTAGATTACGCGCAGTCTAAAGCGAGCCAATTCTGTCGACAGTAAGTAGGCAAGAAATATTCAGTTTAGCCTCTGTTGACCATTTGGCGAAACAGATCGGATAGCGACACAAAAAATTCGAATACACGCAATTGTCAAGACCCCTACCGTCGACCTGGCTTCCTCATCATTCCACCAGACGAAGATACTTATAGAGAAACCCAATGGATGCCTTTTACGGAAACCTTTTTGAACGCCGACCCACCGAAAAATGCAGCATACCCTCCACCGCAAAGCGAGCTCATCTTCAATGATACCGAGGTTCCACAGAAGTTCCTCGAAGGGCCAGAGATACCCAAGCAATGGATGAAGATAGCCACGGCAGAGAACCGGCGGCGACTCGCTGCGGTGAAGCATATAAAGAATCCAACGGTGAAGGACTTTGTGGATATGAAAGATGATGGCGACCTTGGCTGGCTCTGGGGGCGCCGACTCGTAGAGTTTGGCGACTCTGTGGACAGATACGAAGCTAAGTATGTTTGCCATGAATTCGGCAGTGAGATGGTCTTTCCGAAGATACATCCAATCGAGCAGTGGCCAAAGGGTATTTGTGAAATACCGGCTTTCAACCTTACATTTGTTGTCTTTCATTCAGCCGGAGGCTTCACCTATCGGCCTGACTGGTTCTGGTACAAACAAATGCGCATTATTCCGTTCGAGGAACGGTGGAAGAAGCTCTGGAAGCCGCACAGCGAGCCCATCAATGGACCTAACGGAAGACCAGATCTACTCCTTTGGCAAAATGGCCTATGGGATCAGCGCGGATTCCAGGTAGGGGGCCAAAAGCATCACCAAGACGACAACACGACCTTGACTGCAAGGCATCGCAAGCTAGTCTGGGAAGAGTTACACTTCTACACAGCTCGGCTCAAGGTTTTTGCAGAGCTAATCAACAAAGAGTTCCCAAACACTCCCATGATGTTCAGGACTTTGACGTACCACCAAAAGACTGGATCAGGAGACAGTATGTTGATAGAGATGGATCGTGTTGGACGAGCTATGGCGGAGCAGTATGGGCATGAGATATTTGAATGGGCTCGTATAATATCTCTACTCGGACACTGGTATGCTGATGGTACGCATCCTGCTGAGGGAGCATTGAGTTGGCTGTGGGGAAACATGGTTCTTGAGTATCTTGCAAGATCAGCTGGAGCTGGGGTGCAGGCTGGTATTGACGAAAGATACCCCTATTTCGAAGGATGGGATGCCTGTCATGCGGACCTTGTTAGCTGGGGCGGGCGATAGTTACTTTTATTTGCTGATCCGCTTTTCTGTTTCAAGATTGGATTTCTACTGCTACGAATCGCTTTTGTATTACATCATTACTCTAACAATATTCAATGTGCAATATGTACCGAACCTCTGATATGTCGAGCCGACTCTTGTGCAGGATATGCAAGCCACAGCTTGTCACCAACTTGTCAGAGGCCGATGCTTCCCTACCGCCTCGGAGCGAGCCTTTAGTGAACGTGTGCACGAATATGATCCAGTTAACAAATTAGATAGTTATAGCTGTGCCAGACTCAATGATACAGGATTATTCATGCACTCTTGTTCGGATTGGACTATTATCTGGAGAAGGTAGCGGTCGCTTGTGTCTCCAGAAAGAAGTAAAATAGGTTCGTTGTATGGGTACTACTAAGTCCCATAGGCATACTAACCCCTTTTCCTAACAAATATTTGTATGTGTCTAGATTCTGGGGATTTCTAAAATAGAACAAATTGAACTTTGCGGATAACACGGCATCGTGACGTCTCTGAGCCATTACGTTTGGAGGTGGCGCAGCTTCAGTTTCCTGACTCAGTTGCCGTGTCGGCTCATAGCGAAACCGACTGGAGCTTCTTGTAACCAGTTGGTGAACTCGTATTCAGTCTTCAATAGCTGTTTTGAGTCACGCTACGGCAGTCAGGACGCCTTTCATCGGCCGGTTCTGAGGCTTACACATGGACACTTGTGGACTAGTATGGGCGGATACGGCAACAAAATGCCGATTTACGCATTGGCCAATTGAAATGCAGGTTCCAGACTCTCGACATATCGTACAGTTAAAATTACAAGAGACAGCCTACATGACGCTGGCTCGCAGTATAAAAGGGCCTGTTGACAACCTCTTCCAAAGCATCTAAGCCAACAACACCACAATCATTTACTCTCAACACATCCATTCTTTATAATAACCATATAAATAACAACCCTTAATTCCTCAAGATGAAGCTGAACTTCCTTCTTGCCGCTGCTCTGGTCGCTGTCCCTGCCCTGGCCGCCGACAGCACTACTAAAACAACACACACCGAACAGAGCACCATGTAGGGTTCCTGATTCCATGTATAAATAGATCCAGGCTAAACAGATATAGGACATCGACCGAGACTCTCAAGGCGAGCCAGACCAGTGCCCACTCTAAGTCCTCCAAGGCCGCTGCTGCTCCTACTATGGGGGCTGACATTCTTGGAGTCGCTGGCGTTGCAGGCATTCTTGCTGCCATGGTTCTTTAAATAACTGTTCGAAGCATATGATGAACACTTCACCAGTCTAAAGCCCAGACCGGGATTTGGAATTTTACATTGCTATATATAGATAGCATTTGCAGTTATAAGTTTTATCATTTAACCACAGCTATTGAAGATATCAGATACTCGAACTATATAGACTATTTGAACTTATTATTCTTGTTTAAACCTTATACCAATATCCCTCTGAGGACATAGCCTCTTATTACTGCTGATATGGGAACACTCTGTTTGTCACATGCATAACCGGCGCTCTAGCTATTGCTCAGTTAAGTAGTTAAGTGTGAAGAAGTCCATACTGTCGGTGAGTCGTTTGAGACCTTTAGAAATCGCGTAGCTTTGTTGCCAGAGAATGCGATTCAGATATATACCTTAGTATAATCAGACGAGTAAACAGAAATCTCGACAGCGCCTGCCACGAGACGCCGTTCAAGTTTGACTCGACATTAGCAGTGACTAGTAACACGATGAAATCACATCTCTACCGCCAACCTAGCGAATTAGCCAAGTCCATGTTAGCATCTATATCGCGTATCTATGAAATGGAGGTATTCCTGGTAAAACACAATGTACTGGATCTCTTGCATAAACCCAAATGGTTTATCTCAACTTCGATATCTGGATAGATCCAAAATGCACTGGGTACATATACCATAAGCTACTTACAGATAGTCAGATATTAAATAGCGGATTAGATGACTATATCATACTAAGCTAGTCTACTCCGGCTATTGCACGTGAAAAAGTTACCATGCCCCATACATGCTTTTGTAAAGAGCATCACAGAATAATGTAATGGCCCTTGATCCAGCTTCTAGAACAGCATCCATAGCGATGAATGGATGTGGCTGGCCCTTCATTTCATTGAGCTCGGCTTTAACACCAGCTTCCCGTAGCTTCTCTGCAAATTGCTCTCCCTCTGTACGTAGGACGTCCAGCTCACCGACAACAAAGCACGCTGGTGGAAGCTTGGAGAAATCGCCTTTCCAGAACAATGGGCTGGCTTCAGGATCGGACCGGTCCTCTTTGTTCGGTAGGTAGTGATCACGATACCAAAGCATCTTAAGCGCTGGAAGTGCGGGGGAATTCTGGTTCTCGGCCCATGAGGCCTTGTTGGTAGTGTCGGCTGTATTATCCATCACTGGCACAGAAAGGAGTTGTAGGGAGAACTTTGGGAACCCTCGGTCAGCAGCCCTTTGGCACATAACAGCTGCCAGATTGGCACCCGCTGATGAGCCACCTAGATATCCCTAATCAGCTTTATAATCCCAGAGTACCCAGTAACCAGAGCTTACCTATTGCCAATTTCGATGTGTCTAATCCAAGAAGTTCTTTGCCTTCATTTATGACCCACAAAATCGCTTCCCAAGAATCATGCACAGCGGCAGGGAAAGGGTTCTCTGGCGCAAGCCTATAATCAACAGCAACAACCACGCATTGGCCCCGGGAGCATAAATGCGATGCAATCACGTTTTCGGTGTCGATCGAGCCAAGGACCCATCCACCACCATGATAATAAATGCATACTGGCCATCCGTTCGCGGGTCTCTCACCCTCGGGAGAGAAACAACGAACGCCAACATCCGGTCCTTCGCTCTCACTTCGTTTGACCCTGTAGTCTGCTGTACTAGCGACAGGTTGCAGTGGGCCACTGCCTGGTATAAGGATACCGCTGGCTCGTGATGCTTCTATTGGCTGTAAATGAACCTGCTGCTTGTCGATAATGTGTTTGTTATAAAACGCGGCATACTCCGGGTCTATTCGACCGACCACTGATTCATGGAGAGGATATGGGGGTTGACTGCTCATGCTGGAGTCTGTCTGGGCTTTTGCAAGTACAGAACCAAGGCTAATAATAATCTGTTCTTCCTACCGAGAGGACGAGAAGCTGGCTGTAAGTGTTTAAGTGCGATGAGATGTCATCCAAGCTTATCGTGAGCTTGTCTGTTGAACGGAGCTTTATTTATTGCCGGGGTCCTGTTCGGGCTGCCGAAACCGGATATGTGCTGGTAATCGTCAAGACCTCGGTTGATTGGTAGTGGGTTCGGATCGACCTTTCATGTTACACCACTAGAGGTATATTCTCATACTGTACACAGAGCCTAGCGTGTGAGAGTCCCACAGTGCTTTAGCACCGTAACCCACTCCTAGTCTAGATTACAAGGGTCGTTATCAGGTTGTCAGCAACGAATACGTACTGTACAGTGTCTGGAATTTGAGGTTGCATACCCTGAATATGTAACCAAGGAATCTTATCACCCATCCACCGGCTCATGTAACCTCTATGTTATCTCCCTCGCGAACTGGGTGTGGGTAAGATATCGTCAAATTTAAATCTAGATAAACTCAACGTGTCGAGAAACATCACGTTCTTCATGACCCTTTCCCTTGCGCTTTTAAAGTTGTTTTCCTCAGACACCAAACGTCAACAGCTCCGATATGGACCCAAAAGACCACAAAGATGACGAGTTCATCGACGACACTGTCCCTGATGTCGCCGAAGGAGAAACCGCTCGCGTTGTCGACCACATTGCAGAGCGCCAACTGTGTCGCAAGTTCGACGTCCGCTTGATGCCAGTTTTAGCTATCATGTGTACGATCAATTCGGTACCTCTGTTCAGTCACAACTAACGTCCCAGCAGACTTGTTCAATGCGTTGGATAAAGGCAATCTTGGAAATGCCCAGACCGCTGGGCTGAGTGATGGTATACTTGATCTCTTTGCTGATTCGTGTAAGAACAACTGACTGATCTGTCTCCCAGATCTCAACTTCCAAGCCGGCCAGTACAACCTCTTAGTATCAATCTTTTTCGTCCCTTATGTTATTTTTGCTCCTCCCACTGCGATTATAGGCAAGAAATATGGCCCCGCCAGAGTTCTACCTATTCTCATGTTTACTTTCGGATCCATGACTCTGTTAGCTGCTACCGTGCAAAACTTTGGTGGCCTCTTTGCCTTGCGGTTCTTCCTAGGCGTGGCGGAATCGGGCTTCTTCCCGCTCGTCATTTACTATCTCACGACATTCTACAGGCGTGGAGAGCTAGCACGCCGCTTGGCTGTCTTTTACGCAGCTTCCAATATCGCGAATGCCTTTGTAAGTCTCCATTGACCTTATCAGTGCACCTTTCCACTAATCAGAGCAGAGCGGACTTTTGTCGTTTGGAGTTTTTCAGATTGACTCTAAGATGTTCGTGTGGAGATACCTCTTCATAATTGAGGGTGCGGCTTCTGTGCTCTTTTCTGTTTTCGCCTTCTGGTATCTTCCTCGTTCAGCTGGCGAAGCTAAGTTTCTCGGCGAAGAAGAAAGGGCACTCGCTTTCCACCGCATGCAAGTTGACTCCTCATCAATTGTCCAGGAGAAGTTCAATTTCAAGGACTCCATCAAGATCTTCAAGCAACCTACGACATACTGCTTCCTAATGATTGAGATTTGTCTTGGAGTACCAATTCAGTCAGTGGCACTCTTCATGCCGCAGATTATTCAACGTTTGGGCTACGGCACTGTCAAGACCAATCTCTATACTGGTGAGCCACTGGGTTGCACTGCTGTTTTTCTATCCTTGCTAACGCATTACTGTAGTCGCGCCCAACGTTGGTGGTGCGGTCATGCTACTAATCCTGGCCTTTAGCTCAGATCTGCTACGAGTTCGTTTCCCCTTCATCATGCTGGGATTCGCTCTCACCTTCACTGGCTTCATTATATATGCAGCTATTTCTGATGTTCAAGCTCAGTTACAGTTGGCTTACTACGCATGTTTCATGATGGTGTGGGGAACCTCTGCACCATCGGTGCTCTTATCAACGTGGTACAATAACAACATTGCTCACGAAGGTCGCCGTGTGGTCCTTACATCAGTCGGTGTTCCACTAGCCAATTTGATGGGTCTCGTATCGAGCAATATATTTCGTGAGACCGAAAAGCCAAAGTACCCGACTGCCCTTATCACAACCGCTTGTTTCGGAGCTTGTGGATGTCTTATTGCGGGTCTTTTGGGTGGGTTCATGGTGTTTGATAACATGCAAAGGAATCGCAAAGTGGGGAAGAAGATTACAGCAGCAGATGTTCCAACCCAGCATTTGCGCGACGGTCCATCCGTACCCGAATTTCGCTGGTTCTTGTGAGCGGGGAAACGCAAAGTACTAGGTAGTCTGGTAGTATACTACGATAAGCAGAGAGGAGGGGAGGATCAACAGGCAAACTGCCACACGAGGAGGCGGGGAAACTGACGCACTGTGCTGTCAACTCTACAACGTTACCTGAGAGACCGCCGATCTCAGGCTGTTTGTGGACCTTTAGATCGGAGGGTAAAAATACCCCCGAAACGCAATCCTTCATATTCAATAATAATTCAGCGCGTGCGAACCTTTCACTACAGAGAGAAACTTGACTAGTTTGCCAACATGTATTCTCCCAAAGTGGGTGACAGCCTGGATGACCTCGATACTCCTTCCATGATTGTCGACCTAGACATCATGGAAACCAACATCAAAAACCTGATGGACCGACTTCTTCCAACCGGGCGAAGCATCCGGCCGCATCTAAAAACGACTAAAAGCGCCACCATCGCAAAGAAGCTTGTCGCAGCTGGTGCAAAAGGTGGATGCGTCGCAAAGCTAAGTGAGGCTGAAGCCATCACCGCAGCTGGCTTTCCAGATCTCCTCATTACCTGTGAAATCGTTGGTCCAGCCAAAGTCAGAAGATTGGTTGAGCTGTTCAAGAAGCATCGCGGTCTAAGGATCGTCGTGGACGACACAGGTGCTGCAACAGCTATCGACGATGCCCTGGCAAAATCTGGTATAGAAGATCCTATTGCCGTGTTGATAGACTTGGATGTCGGACTTCATCGCACTGGTGTGAAGCCTGAAGGAGCCCTACCTCTGGCAAAACACATCGACAAGTTGAACCACATGCGACTCATTGGTATCCAAGGTTACGAGGGTCACCTGCAGCATCTTCACGACTTTGAAGACCGAAAGAAGCAATGTCTCGAATCTATGGAGATTCTCACAAAGACCGCCCAGCAGTTACAGGCAGAGGGCTACAATATCGAGGTCGTCACAACTGGGGGCACCGGCACGGCTGATTTCTGCGCGACAGTGCCAGGCGTTACAGAGTTGCAGCCTGGGTCTTTTATCTTTATGGATACAGATTACCGCAACGCCATAGGAACGTACTATTCGCACAGCTTGTCCTTCCTAGCTACCGTCGTGAGCAAGCAAGGCGAACGACAGGTTACAATTGACACGGGACTTAAGTCATTGACCACTGATAGTGGCCTATCTGAATGCAAAGACCAAAGATACAGCTATAACCAGTTGGGCGATGAGCATGGTTCATTGGCCTGGGAAGAGGGAACACCATCGCTCAAGGTCGGCGACAGAATTGAGATGATCCCTAGCCATATTGACCCAACTGTTAATCTCCACGACTACTATTACGCTCATCGTAACGGGATCATTGAGGAGATCTGGGCTGTTGACTCGAGAGGGAAAGTTCAATAGGAGGGCTGGTCGCTTTCATAGAAAAAGAAAAGAGTTGATCTTTCCTAACATCAACGCTGACAGAGTTCACCTCCATACGCAGGGTTGTGCTTCTTTCGCTATATATCTGCTTTAGGCTTTGTGTTACATAAAATTCACATAAGACATTTGTTTTTAGTGTCTGGACACGGGCGACCGGCTACAATGGAATGCATAGGCGGATGTTCCTGTGCCATGTCAATGCGGAGGAACTTTACCTTACCAATCTAAGTCTAGTTTAGACTAGAGTAAGTTAACAGATTACCTACCGCTCTCTAATTCAACGTAGGCCTGTCGCAAGTCTATAGGAATACCTCCCCCTCTCTCGCTATAGTGATTCTTAGTTGTCAAAAGGCTGTATTTAGAAAAGAGTTAAGAGAAGAGAAGGGCTGAAGAACACAGATTAAGTTGGATTACTTCGTAGTCTCGGCTTCCGAAACATGGAAGCTAAGAGAGCCTGGCATAATGGCATTAGTGATAGCGCTTATCTTCGACTGGACGTGGACAATTTCCAATTCAATCATCTTACAGATAGGGTCAACGAATTATACTGCTCTAGCAGAGGCTTGAGTGCGACGTGAGGCACACTTCCGAACTGTAGTATAATTGAGAGGGTCTATTTTCAGACATAGGTTATTGCGGCAAGCTAAATCTCACCTGTCTCGTATTTAGAGGGTTCCCTTTGTAACAGTAAGTTACAAAACCAATCAATACGTTGTCAAAGTGAAGTTTTCTCGTCCTCTGCAAAGTTGCAGTAGACGCAGAAACTGAATACACACGGGGGAGGGGTAAGCCGAGACCCCTGAGCGATCCGGACCAATATTCAGCCCGTCAGCTTGAAAGTGTACATCGTGTAACTTCAAGCTGAAACCGTTGTGGGGGTACAACATGGTGACTGACGTAAGACTGATTGTAAATACATATAGTTGACCATTTCTTGTGTTCTCCCAAATCGATCTTCTCCTTGACACTATTATTTCCAGTCCTTGTGAACCAGTATTATGCTAACCGCTCGAAATTGTATCCATCACAAGTAACTCGAATTTAGTCTTATCATGGTGCTAGCCTCGTTGCGGAACTTACGGTCACAATGGTTCCCGCCAAAGCCGAGCTTCACAGAAGAAAACATCCCCGCTCAAGACGGGCGAGTTTTCATTGTCACAGGGGGAAACGCTGGGATTGGTTATGAATTGGTCAACATGCTTCATGGACGAGGAGCTACAATCTACATGGCGTCGCGTTCAAAGGTTGGTCGGGAACTTGGCTCTCTTGTTGGCATTAGTAAACTTCAAATATTAATAGTTATATATAGGACCGGGCCGAAAATGCTATCAGAAACATCATGTCAGCTAGTCCTCCTACTTCGCGCGGAACAATCAAGTTTCTGTACCTGGACCTCAATGACCTCTACAGTGTCAAGCATGCAGCCGAAACATTCGCCCAGCAAGAAGAAAGACTGGACGTGCTTTGGAATAACGCAGGCACGGGAGCAAACAGTGTTGAAGTAGGAGCGAAAACGAGACAGGGGCTAGAGGCCATGGTGGGCATTCATTGCGTTGCAGCCTTACTTTTCACCCAACTTCTTATCCCAAAGCTAAGTGCTGCTGTGGCCGCTTCGTCCAGAGGTTCAGCTCGAGTTGTCTGGACGGCCAGTTATCTTGGCGAAGCTGCTTCGCCGACGAACGGCATCGACTTCGACTTCTTGAGGGAAGGGAGCTCTGACCGAGTGCAGAACTATGGTGTTTCGAAGATTGGCAACTGGATGCTAGGCCGTGAGATGGCTGCCCGTTATGCTGACGAAGGGATTATTAGTATCACCCAAAATCCAGGCAATCTGAAAGCTGGGTCCTACAATGGCACACCAGCTGTCGCCATGTTCTTTATCAAGTTTCTACTTCACAATCCGAAGCTGGGAGCATACACAGAGCTCTATTCTGGTCTTTCTCCTGATATCAACAGTGAACACAGTGGGGGTTATGTTATTCCTTGGGGCCGGATCCGTTCTGATGACGATTGCCCTCGTAGGGATATCATCAGAGCCATGACGCCACAATCAGCGGGTGGATTGGGATATACCGGCAAGTTTTGGGATTGGTGTGAGAGCCAGTGGCGGCCCTTTGTTGGCGATGTTATGACAGGTTGAGTTGGCGACATCATGTCGCACGTACCAGTGTCGGGTCGGCGAGGTTCAATATCGTTTCAATCGCTGTATCGATGACTTTTATTCAATGAATTTTGCTCACACCATACCATAAGGCGATTCAAGAAAACGTGTCTGCACCCAAATGGGCTTTCCTGTCTTAACCACCAAGAGTGTTGTCGGTGCCCTCATTGGTGTCGGTATTGCTCTCTAGCTCCATGTCAAATGGTGATAGGAGAGTAACAGTGTCAGTCAAATTGCCGCCTCATAGGGTATTGCACCACTCATCGGGGCAGGCTTTGGTGCTGTGATCATGTTGAGTATTCGAGTCTCTGTTCACGATCGCGAAAACCCCACGAAGGATGCCCTAGTTGCTCTTCCCTTCTATTATGCCTTGACCGCCGGCATTTTAGCCCTCTTCATCATCATGTATGGTGGGCATAGCATCCCTACCCCAGAGGAGATGGATGCTGATAAGGCCTACTGTATTATCCTTAGTGTTTTTGTAGGCGTCTAGATAATCTCGACCGCCTTCTTCGTCCCATACTTCCATACCGAGCTTGTCAAAGAGGATCATCATCTCCGCTCTTGGCATATCCCTATGGGCCCGCTCTTGGCAAAGGAGGGATACAGTCTCTACTGGCCTGGTTCTGCTGGTTCTGCTGGTTCTGCTGGTTCTTCTGATGCCCTAACCACCATTGACTATTACGCCTCTGAATACGTCGATGAAAAGTCTGGTTCAGAAGCAAACAATGATGCTGAAGGCAGCAAGGGCCTGAAAGAGGTTACCCCTCAGACACCCGAACAGACCGCTACTTCCGACTATGACGTTACTCGTCAGAATGCCGTTGATTCAAAACGACAGAAGGAGCTCGAGGCCATCGATTCTCTCCCCAGGCTTCACCTCTGACATCAATCATCACCAGAGCCTAGGTCTTCAAGATGTCCACCAGCGCGCTCCTCAGTTCGACAACAAGGTCGAGCATCTGTGGACTACGGCTCAGGTCTTCTCAGCTATGATTATGTCGATCGCTCGTGGTGCTGACGACGTTTCCAATGCTACCGGCCCTTTCACCAATGAATACATGACTTGGAAGAGCGTCCAGACCAGTGCCAAGACAGACACGCCTGACTGGATTAAGGCTGTTGGTGGTCCGACTCTCGGCGTTGGCTTTTGGACATTCGGATACCATATTATGCACAACTTGGGCAGCCGTATAACGAAGCACTCTCTTAGCCGTGGCTTTGCTATGGAATTTTCTGCTGCTATTACTCCTCTATTGGCATCTAAATACGGTCTCCCTGTCTCTACCACCCAGCGTATTATTGGTGCTGTTACTAGTGTGGCACTAGTGAGCTGGGACCTCAAGTCCATTAACTGGAAGTAGTTGGGTAAGATCTTCATTGGTTGGTGTCTCACTGCGAGTCTCCCCTTTACTACATTTCTCAATCGTGGTTTGACTAACATCTTGGTAGGTTCCTTCCGCTGGTCCTGTCGCTAGTATTATCATGGGCATGGCTAATAACATCCCGCAATGGAGCCACTAGCATTTCTTACCATATCATTTTTCCAGAGTTAATTGCATTGAGGCAGGTACATTGAATGGACGCGAGAAGTGGGATATGTATCCATATAAAAAATATTCATTGCGTTAGGTGTAGGGTCCCCAGGATCTACAGGGCCAATGTCAAGTGACAACCAATCTTTAAGCAGTTATAATGTAAAAGGTGCTCAACACTATTTTGGATTAAATGAAGGGTTGTAGATGGGCCAGAACAATTGTATCATTACAGGTATATTCATTTACAGGGGGAAGAATGGGAATCGACTATTAAATCTTGAGTCTTCTTGACCTCATGTACTCATAATCGGCCATTGCTGCGCGAACGTGAGTTTCCAACGTCCTTCCCGGTTCATCTCCAAACTCAGCCCTCCACTTCACAGCCTCCTCAGATATATCTATGTCACCTGCAACCTTAGTAAGATCTACCTTGTCGCTAGAGTTTAATGAGCGCAGCATATGCTGTACAATAGGTGACTGGCTGCTAGTAACTTCTTCTGAAGCCTTCTCCCACGAGAAACACAGCTTGTTGGGATCCAGTCCAGCAAGCTTAGCATACTTCAACACCAGGTCTTGGGAGGTCATTACATCGTCAGCATCTAACACGATCGGTTCGTCGTCTTCATCTTGTCTATAAGCCTCGTAGAACTCAAGTAGCTTCCTCGGCCAGAATAGAGAGGTCTCAATGGCATTAAGCTCTTTTGGGGACCGCTTAAATCCCTCATGCCGCACCGCACGAAATAGTGAAGGAATCGACATGGCAGGATGTCTGATGAGAAATGTTGGCTTGAAGGTCTTGAGAAAATCGTCCGAAAGTATGGTCATATTCAGTTGTGACCTTGAGTTGGATACGCCATCTGGGTAACCCTTCAGTACCTGAGGCTCTCCAACTGTAGCATCTGGCCCATGGATAAATTGGGACTCAAAAAATGGGTGATTAAGCAAAATCGCATGCTCCTTGATCATGACCTTTTCCTTTTCTCTCTCTGCGCTGTTGATGTAGTTTAGAAGGTTGTCGAAGCATTGTTGCTCAATGCCGTCAATTGCTTGCCTTTCTTCAGGCGTCCATTCGCGGATAGGCTTACTATACATCTCGATACGCTTATATGCAGCCTGTAGCCAGAAATAACCGTCCTTGGGTGTAGGATGCGCGCCCTGACCCTCCATATTGAGGATACGTATCAAAAGGTGGGATGCCGTACGCGGACCAGTTAAGAATAAATGCCGTGTTGCTGGCTTCGTCGGCGGCGGTATACCTCCAGAGTCTGACATATCTAATGCGATGCGAGGTAATTTCAATGATGTGGCGAAACTCAATTCTCAATGGATGGTTCTCTGGCATGGTGTTTCACTGCTGGTAAAAGGCTGGACATTTATGGTTTAACTGATTCGGAAATCTCGGAAGTCCAGTCTTGTCATAGTATGCATGCTTATCTCATATTGACAAGATCTCTTGTTTTTGCCGAATTGCCGTCTCAGCTAATATTTTAGGGTTAAACTTATTGACTCAATAATAGATACTGTTAAATAGATGTCAGCTGATGTCAGCTATTTATTATCAGGTGAAGGCAGGTATTACGAATTACTATGCACTATATCACGGTACCAGTAGCTGTTTTTCTTTTATATAAATAAAGAATCGAGGTTGTGAATCTCATGTCATTGTGTGTACCTTTCTCATCCAATTGCTGCCGTAACCTACTGTTAGAGCTCCGTTGCCAAATTCATCCCTCGGCTATAGTGCTGTGTGAAATCGTACTCGATACTTGATATTTTCTGAGTTGTTGTCAGAACACAACATCGCTAAATTACTTGCGGCTTGTATACCGTAATGACGTACCAATAAGAATTCTCTCATGCCATTCTCGTCTTTTTGCAAATCCTTCAGGATATTGAAGAACTTATCCGTTTCGAGGACTGTAAGGGGATCTGAGGTTGCCACACGATGTAAGTTCTTCATTGATCTTGGATCCACATATTTGAGGAAAATGTCTCGTCTGACTTCAGCATACGTATCCAAAATCTCTTCTCCTGCTAAACCTTGGGCATATCCAATAAAGCAGTCTGCCAACCCACCAACGTCTAGGACAGCTGTCATACAGCCGTAGCCACCCATGGGGTTGTTGATGTGGGCAGCATCGCCTGCGAGAATGATTCGACCGACTTTGAAGTGATCTGCGCAGCGATTGTGGATGTTGTAAAGATTTGTCTGTTCTATTCGATATTGGTCGGGATCGGGATGGCCTGGGAGCATTGCTTTAAGGTGTGCAGGGCGGCGTTCCAGGTATTCCTCATCAGTAAGGCCTGTGACTGGGTCTCCATAGGTAACCCGCCATAAACCACCTTTTCCCCGACGGGCAATAAGCCCCCAATGTTCTCGGTCAATCATATAATTGCCTCCGTCCCAGTTGTACTTCTCGAAGCCATCATAGAAAACCTGTCCAAATTTAATCTTTGGCCACTTATAGACTGATTAACGATGCTTACATTTTGGACGACAAACCGATATGGTAATGTCTCTCCTGGCCAATCTCGGCCAAACAATGAGCGTCTTACCACACTTGATGCGCCGTCACATCCGACGACATAATCAGCCTCAAATCTTACTTTTTTGGTGGCTTCTCCATCTTTGACGTCAATGTCAACCCACGCCAGTTCCTTATTCTGACCAACACTTGTGACCGTGTGATCAAATTTTATTTCAATCAATCCTTCATATCTTTCGATGCAATGTTTGTAGAGAATCTGAATGATTTGGCCAAGTGGTAAGATAGTCATGCGATCTGGGTGGTCTTCAACAAGCGACAGGTCAAGACTGATAAGCTTTTCGCTATCTGACACACGTCTCCAGCAGATGCTCGGGAATTTTGCGATGCTGGCTTTCCGAATATCTTCGAGAACTCCGGCGCGTCGGAACACCCGCGTAGCTGGAACTCCATACTGAGTTGCCCTTAGACGGGTGTCAAGATGAGGCCAAGACTCAAGGATAACGGTGGGTATATCTTGCTGAGCAAGGAGAAGCGCTAAGAGTAAACCGGAAGGACCAGCGCCCACGATGACGATCTAATGTAACGTTAGTAAACCTCGTGGCTGGTGTATCGACGATCTTGCCTTTCTAAAAGGTGGTTGGGTTGGATTTTGAGTCATGATCCACAGCTCCGGGTATCTCTTCTTTTATTTCTTGAGGTTTCGATTTTTGTATTTATTTAAGGATGCTGTTAAACTTTTATAAGAATTCAAGGCACCAGGTTTGCAAGGCTAATTGGTTCCAATCTCTCCGGCCCTATTTGCCGATCTCTAGTTAGTCTAGATAGAGGCGGGGTCACAAGAGTGGAAAGTGAGGCACAGAAGCTCGCTCCATTCTCGGCTGTAGCAATCGGTAATAAGATGAAAATGTAATTAAATTCCAGGGCCAGTCTACAGAGTATACTTCGGACTATTTGAATAGGAGTAAAGTGCAGATGAAACTTGAGATAGTAAACCTGGCTAATGTAGAAGACTTGAAAGTAATTTAAACTACAACAATACTGTAGAGTCTCTATTATGAAGCAGAAAATGGATCCTAGCTGTATTGCTTGACTTACTGCTTGCAGATAAATTGACGTACGGTTTCATTGAACACTGTATGTATATATCCGATGTCAGGTGGAGCTCGCATGTCTCCCTTACGGTTGGTTAATATTGTCAGCATAGCTCCTCCACCCTGTTCATTGGCAGAATTCCATCTGTGACAGTAAAACCGCGTCTCCCCCGCCCTCGCTTATAATGATCTCAAGAGGATGGATTACGCCCCGACAGCGGCAAGGCGGACAATTAAACTCCGAGTCAGGTATTTTGACGAAGACCCGTTCAGTAGTAGGATTTTACCTTGCCAGAATCTCGAGTCAGATCCGGCGTGTTATCCTCCGGACTGCCATTCTCCCAAGAAACAATTAACTTCATCAGTGCAGGCCGACACCTAACTCCCGAGGCTATTGCAACACAAATTTGGGAAAGCAGAAATCCAGTAATCCTAAGTGCGTGAGACCCTTTCTATCGTGATGTCATTTATCTGACAAAACTACCCTACAGTATCATGACGTCGAAAAGTACCAATATCCGAGGTGAGACTGATGACGGAACCGGGCGACAGCCGAAATCATTAGCGAAAGCATGCCTTTCCTGTCGGACAAAAAAGGTCCGGTGTGATGCTGCAAGGCCGCGATGCAGCAATTGCCGAAACCAGAGCCGCGAGTGTATCTATCGCAATGAAACACCTCGAAAACGGTAAGTACGATATTTTAGTCTTGCCGTGGACATTGCCATCGCGTGCTGACATTCCAAAGGCCCACATTTTCACAAATTCTCCACCTGCAACGCGACGCGTCGACCCTGCGAGCATTTATCGTGACTCTCAAGCACAGTAACCCCCAGGATCGTGAACAATTGCTTTCATCTGCCGTTGACGATGATGGAAATGTCAGAATACCAGCATTAGTGGATGGCATTACCCAGAATAAGAAATCTGCAGCCTCCCCAACATGCCTGCCATGTCAGCCCAGTCAAGACCTACCTGGTGTTTCCGATGAGGAGCTAGACATCGCAAACTTCGTGTCGGTCGATGACGCCGGCGAGACATATAGCTTTGGTCCATCGTCTGCGTTGCATAACCCAGCAAGGAATGGCCTTGACAAGGCCGCATACCGTTCTTCGACACCAATTGAAAATGTTAGAAACAGTTTGATAGCGAATGCTGCCTTGCAAAGGCATTTAGAGCATGGGCTGTTCAAATGCCCAGCCATCGCTGATGTGCCGACGGAACTGGCAATGCACTTGCTCAATCTTCACTGGGATCGTCAACACCACACCTTCCTTCTTACCTACAGACCCGCTGTTATGCGCGATCTGCAATGCTCTGGCCAATACTGTTCTGTGTTCATGCTTAACGCCATATTTGCCTGCTGCAGCAAATTCTCGCCTCGTATCGAGGTCAGAGAAGACCCCAGCGATCCTTCGAGTGCCGGCCTCTGCTTCTTCAAACGTTGCGATGAGCTTCTCGCAAATAATTCTCTTCTAATGCAACCTCACATCACAACAATTGTGGGACTTCTCCTACTAGGCTCTACATATAATGCCCGCGGGGAAACTTCAAAAGGTTGGTTGTATACAGGGTATGCCCTGCGAATGGTCTATGATCTGGGTCTCCATCTGGACCCCAAGCAAACAACAGATGATCCCGAGGAAATAGAAATTAAGAGGCGGGTGTTCTGGGGCGCGTTTGTTTGCGATAAGCTGCAGAGTCTCTATATGGGCCGTCCTGTTGCTATCAACCTTACTGACTCTCAAGTATTACACGAGTTTCTCGATTTGTACGAGGAAACAGAACCATTTCAACTTCCCAATTTGACGACAGACCCTATCCTTGGTTTGCCAAAGAACATAGGCGAAGCAATACCAAGATATTCGGTCTCAGCTTTCCAACAATTATGTCTCTTATCTAAGGTAATGACTACCATAATTAACCGTTTCTACGTTGCTGGGGCTACATTCTCAAATGCCCAGAGCAGTCTTTTGAAGATTGAGCAGGCGTTGCTGAAATGGCGTGAGGAATTAGCCCCCGAGCTCGACTTCCAGCCCTGGGTCTTAGGGAGCATTCAAGCGCAGACTCCCAACATTATGGTTTTGCACAACCTGTACTATTCTCTCATCATTCTCGTCCACCGGCCATTCATCTCGGATGGGCATCTTCGCTCCACTGGTACACCCTCTCGGTCATGGGAACAATGCACATCTGCAGCAAAGTGTATTACAAACATAGCCTCAGTTTACAAGTTAACGTATGGGCTAAGTGGAGCGCCTTATGTCTTGGCATATACGATTTACGTGGCCTGTACTATACACGTCCGTAACGCTGCTTCTCAAAACCACAAGGATGAGCATCTGGACCTGCTGAAGAAAGGGCTGGAATGTTTGGATCAGCTTTGCACCGCGAATCCTGGTGTTGCAAAGCCAGTTAGTAGCATCAGGCGCCTGATTGAGACTTATCGTCTGAACATGACCATATGTGAGCCAAACCAACACACCCTTTTTATACCCCCTGGGTAGATTCTGACATACCTCCAGGCGAGACTGACTCAACGGCAACTGCTGACATTTCATTTGACTTGGGCGCAATTCACAGCACATTCGATCTGACAGAATGGCCCGACCATAGCTATGAAGTGACTACTGGGGACACAGACTTTAGCTTGCCCCTCGATCCATTATTCGGTTGGATTAATGTACCAACTCCGTCACTGGACCAAAACATGCAGCCGCCATCTTCATGAATACTGGCGATCGATTCATTACCCCCGAGGGTCGTGTTATAAATGTGGCAGAAATATAGCTTAGTTATTGTTATCTACGGATAGATGACATAGCATATAAAATAAAGCAAGATGCGTGTTGCAGGATGAGTTACTAATAATCAGCTCATGTTACCAGTATAATCAAATCTCAACTTCTCAACATACTAGACCCTCAAAATAATACTCCAAAATCAGATAGCTAGTTGCAACCATGTTAGTTTCTCCATGAGAAGATTCCCAAATAAAGTTTAGCGTGGTATTGAGAACTCTATCCGGAGACTCACTCTCCGATGTTAGGTGGGTCTCGGAGGATAATACTCCAGTCGCCCATATGCCACCGCTTTCTAACAAGAGCACCTGAGTATAGTTATACGAGGTTATAAATATATTAAACCAAGGCATAAGTTCCTACTACGTAAAAGAAACAGATCCAAAGTATATCTTTATCTTAACTGTACACACTGGATATTTCTGCTGGCCGACTTTCCATTTCTTAGGCTTGTCTGTCCTCAATCTGCATTCTTCGCGACATGGCCAATTTCCCTGACAAAGTCGACGTCTTAATCGTCGGCAGTGGCAATGCTGGACTCGCAGCAGCCCTCTCTGCCACCGAGAGCGGGGCAAATAATATTCTTCTTATAGACAAATGCCCTGAAGCATGGGTCGGTGGCAATTCTTACTTTACTGCTGGCGCCTTCCGGATTGCCCACAGTGGGCTGAAAGATCTACTACCAATAGTCAATAATGTCTCCCACGAGCAAGTCGAAAAGATCGATCTTGCACCTTATACCGAGAAGGACTTCCAGGATGATATGGATCGAGTGTGCATGGGACGTTCAGATCCGGATCTGGCCAAGACACTCATCCAAAACTCCAATGCGACCATCAAATGGCTCGCTTCCAAAGGCATCCGCTTCCAACTCTCGTTCAACAGACAAGCTTACGAAGTCGATGGAAGGATCAAGTTTTGGGGCGGTCTTCACATCAAGACCCAAGATGGAGGCAAAGGTCTTATCGAGGACTACCTTGCTGCTATTAAAAAGAAAAACATTCGGGTTTCATGGTCAACGGCGCTTACAGGACTTCAGAAGCACTCAAATGACAACAGTTATGATGTTGATCTCTCAATTGATGGCTGTAGCCGCTTTCTGACTGCTGATGCGGTTGTCCTCGCTGCTGGAGGGTTTGAGTCCAATCCACAGATGCGAAGCCAATTTCTGGGCCCCGGTTGGGACATGGCTATGGTTCGTGGAACGCCTTACAACAATGGAGATGTTCTGAACCTGGCGATCCAGAAGCTGGGCGCACAGGCTGTAGGAAACTGGTCTGGTTGTCATTCCGTTGCCTGGGACGCCAACGCTGACCCAAATACTGGCGATCGGGAAGCATCGAACGAGTACACAAAGTCAGGATATCCTCTTGGTCTCATGCTAAATATCGACGGCCTTCGCTTTGTAGACGAGGGGGTTGACCTGAGGAATTACACTTATGCAAAGTTTGGTCGAGCGATTCTTCAGCAACCTGAACAACTGGCCTTTCAAGTTTGGGATTCTCGGACTATTGACTGGCTCCGAGTGGAAGAGTACCGCGAGGAGCGGGTTGAGCGCATATTTGCGGACACTTTGGAGGAGCTTGCTGATAAGTGCGCCCAACGTGGGCTCCGGAATACCGGTGTCTTTATAGACACAATCAAGGAGTATAACGAAGCAGTATACGAGTATCGTAAAGAAAACCTTGACGCCAGATGGGACCCTGCCATTAGAGACGGCGTCTCATCACAATCGTCGAAAAAGAAATTAGCTTTGGCCAAGTCAAATTGGGCTCTTCCCTTGGATCAGGGTCCATATATGGCGGTCAAGGTGACTTGTGGTATCACCTTCACCTTTGGGGGTGTTAAGATAGACCATCAATCCGCCCAACTTATCCACGGCTTGACAGGCTCCCCAATACCGAATGTGTTTGTTGCAGGAGAAATGGTTGGAGGGTTGTTCTATTCTAATTACCCTGGTGGAAGCGGGTTGACCTCTGGCGCAGTCTTTGGCTTAAAAGCTGGTAAGGCTGCTGCAGAAGCCGCCAGGAAAGGAAGAACGCTGCAAGCTGACCAACCATTCTCGAGCCGGCTATAAAGCCTGAGATGTACAGTTATGATTCTTTTGATTGGCCGGAAGTAGTTCAATAATGAAAAATTATAAGTCTATGTAGCCCTAAGGAGCTCCTCAGTGCTGTCAATTCCAGCCAATTCTCTGCTTATAGTATCACCCGCTTTGCTAAAGAAGCGAGGCTCTAATCTTTGTCTCCGGATATCAGCAATCGACGAAGAAGTGTTTAATTGGACATTTGTTAACCGGCCGATACCGAGCATCGTACGCAATACGTCTGTAATGAATGAAGCTATACCGCAGGCAAAAGCATTGAAACATGGGGGCATTGTCATGATCGTGGCGACAATAATGGCGGTGAATATCTCAGACATGGCAACCGTATTAGGGGTGGTATTGTACCCTGATGCTGTTAAGTAAGATTCGCCAGATATGGAGCATCAAACATACAATGCGGATCTGTTGAAGCTTTTGGGTTTGGCACATATAGCGAAATCATTCGAGAGGCAGCACAGGCCGTACATCTACCCAGTTAGTTATCGGATGATGGGCACCGGAGCTCGTAAAACCTACAAGAGACCTACCTATAGCGATAAGCCCGAGAAACTGCCATGCTCCCCTCCGTCGGTTCGTCCGCAGCAGGAGAGGATAAGGCATAACAACCAGCAAAATACGGATTGTGATACTTATAGTTCTAAGAGAAGAAAAGTCCGGTAAGATAAATAAAGGGGTCTCTTATTTGCATTGCCAGCTAGAAATATGCTTGGGGTTTCCACTAATATATGTTTGCCTCCTGGGATACAGACAATGCTTGCGACGAAACTCAACGCCCTTAGTGTAGGTATCATTGACAAACTTAGTACCTGTGAGACTTTCGGGCGCATCTCCCTTTTCGACCCACGCAACAATCGCCGCTAGCACATTGTACTCGGGTTCAAAAGGGACACCTGAAGCAGGAGCACCACCTCCCTGTCCTACTGCCCAAGCCCCAGGGCCTGTACTGCAATGGAACATGCCTGATATGGGAAAGTAACGATAGTAGTCGTGCAGGGTGCCGTCGGAGGTGGACATGCGATCCCAGAACCGGTGGGTATTGAACTGGGTTATCTGATTATCCTGCCCGCCGTGGTAACTGAGCAATTTGCCACCACGTTTTTTGAAGTTCGAGAGACTCTTGGGAAGAGTGCGAATATTGGACGGGTTCATCTTATCAGCCCGTCGCACGTCTTCAAATGTATAGGTACTGGCATCCCATTCTGGGTCGCTGTATACAACGTATCGGAACCAATCTACCGAATAGTCAAATGGCTTTCCTGCAAGGAGCTTGGACACTGCCTGCAGCTCGTTGCCAGGGTTCATTCGGGGAAAGATAAGCTTGCCGTTGGGGTAATTGTATGGTGCATAGATCCTTTCCAGCTGTCCGATCTGGGCTGGATTAAGGCAGTTGTTGGTCTGGAAGCCTTTGCACTGTAGCACCTTAGGGTCGAAAAAACACTTTTCTGGAATCTCAATAATACCATCCCTGACGCCATCAATCTCATCACATTGTGCAAGAACTGCGTTATGAATGAGGCCAGTCCACGTGGATAAGGGAATATAGTTTGGAGAGTTTGCGTCCCCTGTGATGGTGTAAAACATGGCTCTCTGCCCTTGGAGATTGTTGAAGTCAATAGCGGGGCTACCAGCAACGATACCGTCGTAGTCCTTGGGGTAAGCTTCTGCAGCCTTAACTCCCATTCGACCGCCCAGAGAACAGCCGATGAAGTAGCTCTTTGTTGGTGCCCTACCATAAAAGGATTTGATCAGTGTCTTGGCCGAGACAGTACCTGTGTGGAGGCTTAAGAGGTCAGCGGGCGAGCTTGTGATATCAATAGGCTATACTCACGCCCTGTAAGAGAAATCCTTAATAACATCGGGGTTATTCAGCATAGTTATAGCTGTGGTTCCGTTATGGCCATTATTAGTACCCATAGTAGTGAAACCATGGGATGTACCGTAGCTTAGATCTTCGTATTTGATACCTAAATGCATCGTTAGTTCTGGCCCTATCGTACAAAATTGACAAACCGGTACACGTACATCCATCCACGCCCCCATTACCGGTTGCAAGATATCGCTCGCCCTTCCATGCACGAGGCAACCACACTTCAACGCTGATGCTCGACCGTTTCGATGTTGGAACCTGGAGGGCAATACGGCAGACGTCGACTGTGACGAGTTGGGAGCGACGGTTGCAGGATGAGACGTTGTCGGATAAATTCAGGGTGGAATCGGCTGGAACGAACTCATGACGCGTCAAGATCGAGTTCAGGATAAGCTTTGTAGGCTCGAAAGCCAGGCAATCGTCGCGAAAGAAATCGTAGGTATTTTCGCATACAACCGTTGCTACCAATGGGATAATCGCTACTAAGCACCAGAGCATATATGGTGCTAGAGACATGTCGCCTATTCTCTTGTATTGGCACTTGCGTATCCGTTTGTTTGGATTAAGATGTTGCCTCCTGGGCAGGCCGTATCTGGAAGGGTGAAAAGGAAACAAAAAAGAAGAAGAGCTGAGGTTGACGCGAGCAGCATAAAGAAGGGCATGGTTAGTGCTACAATGCCTGCTTATGCAAAGTTTGGGGGTAATCGGGTATTCACCGGCTGCCGCCATGTTTAGAAGCAGGATGCAACTACTGTATTCATAGGGTAATATCGCTCAGCGAACTAATGAACAGAGGGGATATAGATCTGCAAATCTGTCCAGTTGCTCATTGTGGTTCATTTTGAAGGATCTATTTGATAAAGACGAAAAAGCAACTCGCAATGTGCTAGAACAGGTAATTGATAGAGTTTCATGATATGCTCTCCTTCAAGACAGCGGGGAATAAACAAGCGTGAATTCCCCACTGTTTAAATTTATAAGTAGAAGAATAAGCAAGAGACTAGCCTATGATGTAGATGCCTGAAGACGACTACTCTATATGGGCAGTTATCCAATCTTCGCAAAAATGTCCTCTAGCCAGTCAAGAGAAACCTGATTCATTAAAACCGAACTTCCGACCTGACAATGCTCACCAGCGCCTTGAACGTTCTCAAAAATATGGAACGTACCCAGTTTTCCAAGCTCCTTGGCCAGCTTCTTAGCCTGACCCCCGAAGAACATATCGTTTTCAGCGTTACCTATAAAAACAGGCGCCTTGATGTTCTGGATGATTCCTTTCAACGAGTATGTTTGCGCCTTCGTGACAAACTCATAAGCAGAGCGTGTTTTGAAAGTCCATTCGCCCTGATTGATTCCCCAGCGCATAGAGGTTGAGCTCTCAGGGTCCGTCTGAATCTGACGGCCCAACTGGTCAACTAGCTCCTTCTTTCCTGCACGGACTGCTTTGGCAGCGTCAGAGCCGAACTGTCCAAGAATGGCCTCGCCGAAATCGTATACTCCATCAATAGCGACCACGGCAGCGAGGCGGTGTTCAAAGGCGGCGGCTCTGGGCGCGAGAAGCCCTCCAAATGAGTAGCCCATCAAGGCAACCTTACTGGTATCAACGTCGTTGCGTGTATGAAGGTAGTCGACGACAGGAGTCACGACGCTTTCCCACTCGGGAATGAAGCCTAGGTCCTGATATCGACGAACGGTTGGCTGACCGGGCCCCTCATAAACGATGGCATTCATACCACGCTGGATAAGTGCTTCGCCCATAACATGGTATAAGTCCTCCATAGCCCCATCGTAGCCCTGTCCGAGAATTACAGTCGGGCGCCTACCAGGCTGGTCGCATTTAAAGAAAATAGCAGGAACAGTAAAGTTACTTGCCTTGATCTCAACACGTTTGCCGGGCTGGGGCAGTAACTTTATAGCCTTATTGTAATCTGCAGCTTGCTTCTTCCAAAGCTCATCGATCCTGGGGTCACTCCAATTACCATGAAGATAGGCGTCGGCAGCACGATAGTAAGTCGACGATCTGAAAAATGCATTCCTTGCAGAAACGGGATACTTGGTTGCGTTGATCGCCGTGGCCTGCTTGTGCACTCGGTCGGCAAGGCCGTTGAATGCCTGGTAGAAGCTTTCAAAGTCTCCGTCCTTGATATTATTGGCAGCAATGAGGACCTCTCCAATATCAGCACCTTGATAAGGGGCGCTCCCCATGTAGGCCAAGATGTTGAAGTTGAAAGATTCGTCGCCTACAATGGAAACCATGGTTGCATTGGTGATTGATGTGTGTGATGGGGATCTGACCTCATGAAGGAAGCTTGCGAGAGTCTATCGATGATATGGATTAATTTGGGCTATCAGGGGTAGTAGCTGACCTACCTACCATTGGACAGCTCGCCAGGAAAACGGCTGTGATTTTAAGCACACACTTCATCATCCGTTGTTATATCACCGTCGGCGTGGTTGAGGGAAGTAAGGGGATAAAAGGTTGAGATGAGGATAAAATAATTGTGCTCTTGGGGAGTAAACGACCGCCTACTTATAGAAAAAAAAGTCATTTAGCCATATCTGCTTCAACCAAGATCGAAGGCTAAGGTCGCATTTGTCTAGAAATATTATTCGAGTACGATGATACCCCTACGTCGAATGCGAATGCGCATTCATAACAGTCTAGCTCCATGTCAGTTGATTTACTGCAATGGACAGAGTACCACAAGGGAGTTAAACCATCTGCGGCAGGCATTTCGACGCTAGACCACTAGCGCTTATCGCTTTCTGATAAGCGAGTTAAACCATCCATGGTAGTCATTTCGACGCTAGGTCGCTAGGGCTGACTGCTCTATTGGCCGCTGCAGAAAACACAAGCAAGTGGTTGAAATAACTTCCCCCTTCCACACATCTAATACAAGGAACTGCCAGCATTGATTACTATGCTTAAAGAGGATTTATCAGCAAGCCAAGCTTAGCTGTCGCCAAGCTAGTTCCACATCGCCCGACGAAGCCACCTTCCAGAAACAGACAGACATTGACTGAGCAGGTGTCAGCGTTCCGACTGTTTAGAATGGGCTTCACAGGTAAGCCTTCGTTGGCTTGCGAGCCTTGTCGCTCTAAGAGAAGAAAGGTATCTACCTCAACTAAGCAGAACAGTCCAGCGATCCGCTTCAACACCCGGCCGCTGACTCTGTCTTACCCAGTGCGATTTCCTGAAGCCGCAGTGTTCTACATGTGGGCGTATGGGGATTTTCGAGTGCGTCTATCGCAGCACACCAATTTTTGTGATAAGGGACGAAACGTCCAAGGTCATACGAAAAGCAGGCCGATACTATGAGACCGACCGTGTGCAGCTCTTGCGTGAAACCTCGCCAAAACGGGACATGATCGCGCATATACCACAATACGTGCCGTTGCCTCTCGAGGCTACCGCCATAAACTATTTCTTCTCTGTGTTTTGCCGATCTGGAACCTTTGCATACCTTCCACAATTCGCGTCTTGTCTAACTGCTGATAACAAGATAATGCCAGTGCTGTGCGCGTCAGCCTTGGGTTCAATGGCTGTACAATACAGCGACGATAAGTTATTCTACCCAGCGCGCTACTACTATGCGATATCCTTAAGACAGACCAATCGAGACCTCAGCGAGCCGAAGACCGCGATACTCGACTGCACTTTGCTTTGCGTGCTACTATTGTCGGCTTTCGAAGCCTTTGCCTTTTATGATGACGGGAATTCTCGACACTGGACTGCTCATATCCAGGGGTCTTCTAACCTTTTATTGATAAGGGGTAAGACCCAGCTCGAAAGCTATTTTGGACGCCTGCTATTCCATCATGCGGGAGTTAATATCTTGGTCAACTCTATCAATCACTGTATCCCGATTTCGCTCGACCTCCAGCAGCTTTTTGAATATGCCACAGCATCGTCTCTAGTTGCAGATTCTATTAGTGAAAAAATCATGCTATTACTTTGTCAGATGGCTCAGTTGGCTCCGAATATGACTTATTTCACATTTGACAAAGTAGTGGAGGAGATACTACGCCTAGATGGTCAAGCGGTTGTGTTTCAACAAGAGTTAGAAGAAATGGCGCCGTTCGAAGTCTTCGATATGAGCAATGCTGACAACGAGGTCTGGCCAAATCAAGTGCTTCACACGTTTGAAGGTGTTATGCACAACTACCAGGATCAACAGATAGCTCGTCTGTACAACACAGCTAGACTCATGCGATTGTCGCTCAGACAATGGATGTTTGTAGCATTGTGCGACAAGACCACGAATGAATCTCTTCTGGGTATTCCTGCCGTTCCCGAAATACCGGACATAACAATAGAGAGGATCCTCGCCGAAAGCGATATACTAGTGAGGGACATGCTGGCCAGCGTACCATATTCACTCGAACTGCTCGATTCTCAAACAAGTACTGAGGCTCGTTACCTCATATGGCCACTGACAATAGTGGCAAACCTTGATGTGTGTCCGGTTCCCGCAAAGCGTTATATCCTAGGTCGTCTAGTGGCTTTGGCCGATAAGTTCCATTTGCGACGAGCTCTACGGGCGGCCGAGCTACTCAGTCGGCCAGATCAGGAACAAATAAGGCAAGTACTTAAGACTGCTTGTAAGGAATATGACTAATTTATTAGTGGGAGAGAGATGTATATCCTTCATCTGTCGTAATAGTATAAAAAACGGGTTCAGACAACCGGGGATAGTCTTACAATAAGATATTGTAAGACACTGTGAAAACGCTGCAATGCCTCATCCGAAAGTGATAGTGCAGACCGTATGTTGATACTTTCTGTAGCATCAGTTAGCAAATTACGAAAGTTCAAACCTGTTGAGAGTCCATGCGCCTGCGGAATGCCATTCATCTGCGTTACGAAAGACAAGGTAGATGCCCGTGACATGTGAATCCAATCGGCGATAGCCCGGGAGATAGACTACAAGAGGTCTTTGAATCGACTAACATAGCTGAGTATTGCTATTCTTATTTGAACCTTATAGTAATATCCCTCTAGGGATAGGTCAGGGTTAGCTAAGGACTGCTATATATTGATCTGACAAGCCTGATAGTGTTTTAGTAGTCCCATATTTTCGTAGCTTGCGGCGATGTGGAGTGTGTGCTTTATAATAATGGTTGCATGTTACCTTTGCCTCGGATAAGCGAGTCTTAATTATCTGCTCATGTTGTATAATCGCGTAACATCACAATATAGAATTATGATTTTAAATATGCGCTGATAGTTATCACGATATACATATGGCAACTTATAGTTATTCCTACTATTTGAAAGAATGTCACAATATCCAAAGCTGGCATATGGTATGGGTTGATTTTGTTAGCTTCACTGTAATCTGTGATATTCCAAATTGTGAGGACGAAAACTTTCAGACACGAAATTCTGGTACATATCAAGCAAGTCCTTGCCGTTGCTTTGATATCTACTTTCTAACGCTCCACGGCATCTTACGACGCAAATAACGATGCAAGTCAGGTCCTCGGACACAATGAGCTGGACAGACCATACGCACCATAACCATATGAAAGGAAGGTGCTGCAAGGTAAAGATCAAGATCGGGGAGGGCTTGGGCCACCCGCAAATCTAGTTGCATTGTAACTGCCTTGGTTTTGGGTCAAATAATGAGGGCTGTCTGCTTCAAGGTCTGCCAGACTCTTAGTCATTGTCGAGACCCGCAGAGAAGCCAGCAGGAACGCCTTAGTGACGCTCGTCTTCTTCTCTTTTTTTTTTTTTTTTTTTTTTTTTTTTTTTTTTTTTTGAAGATCGGTAAGAGTTTAATACGCTTATTTCTCTCCCTTTTAGAGCAGACAAGAATATGTAACCAGGTGGAGAATGGCTGCACGCGCTCGGATAACCGTGCATCGGCTCGTTGCGAGATATCACACATAAACAATCTGCGGAATAACAATAACTTAGTCATTCATGGAAATGATCTGAAATTTGTTACGAACGATAGCGAGTCGAATGCTGTTTCGTTTTTAGAAGTCGATCGTACCTAAGGTTAAAGTCTAAGGTACTAGGAATTCCATAGCGTAGGACTCATCAAGGCTGCAGTGCTATAGCAAAAGTAAAGAAGGACAATTGAGTGGAACTTTTAATCGAAAATTACTACCATGAACGGACATAGCTCTCCTTTTTGGGTACGATGGCTGATATTGAACCAGTTGTTTCTTGCGAGTTGAGCAAGTCAGCAGCAACTACAGACCCAAAGTCAAAGCCGATTTAACCAAGCAGACAGATTACATTTAAAAAATCGCAACTCGGATAATTAATACTAGCCGGAACTGGTATTTGAGAGGTATGAACATATCACTATCGATTTACCAGAGAATACAATTACTACTGATATGAATTATACTGTAGGGTAGGTCTTCAAACATAAATCTAACTGAATAAGATATATTTGGCAGTTTCCTATCTAATCTGTAAGTGTCAGTGCACTGCCTCTTAAGCATAACAATATTATTAAGCCCTCCTCTTCATATTGAGCTCAGCCTTCCTGCCCTCAAACCACCTGAAACAATATTTGCTGTGATGTCTTTGACCCCTACAACATGATTTGCAGCAAGCGATTGGCTCCTCAGAATACAAACGAATGATCTCCACACTGCTGCAGATCTCGGAACTTGACGAATAAAAGATTCAATTGGTCAATCAGGAAACGGCAAAGAATAGGTGCCAGTTTCAAACATGCTGCTCCGACACACTTGTCATGTCGGTCTATCGATCGACACATTTCACAAGCGATCAATGCGTTTTACGCTAGAAGGAATAGTGGTTTGTAATTGGTTGACGGTTAAGTGATAACTGTTTTCGCGTTTTGTTTGAGAAAGTGGCTGTGCTCATCGGTTTCCTCGGAGGACGAGGATTCCGGGTCTTGGCAGCGAGGGCCATAGCGTAATTGAGGTTGTGTCACGACATGTTTGTTAAAACATCAGTCCAAGCGTAAGTGAAAATCCGAGTACTACGTTTCTGAGGCTTCAAAACTACCTTTTTGAATCTTCTGAATGTCTCGGATAGTGTCGCGTGTTTTCTTGGCTTCTGTGTTGCGATCACATGTGCATGTTAAGATGGCTAGGCAAAAGGAAAAATGCTAGCGACGGATATCTATATAAAGATGTGTATCATGGCTTCATAGTCACTTCGATTCATCAGCATCAGTTCATCAATCAAAACAGTACACTCTTGTCTTCTCTCTACCTCCTGCCGGTCAGGTCTTTTATTACAACTTATAACTAACTAAGTCACTCGGGCTTACATTTCTACATCCCCTTTCTCACTCCCATTGATTACCAATTCTCACTACAACAATCTTCACAATTACCAAAATGTCCCCTATTAAGAACATCGTCTGGGCTTTCTTTGTCGCTGCTGACTTGGCAGCTGCCCATAGTGTCATCATCAAAGCTGTTGGTGACGCTGGTGGCTCTGGAATGGCTCTCGGTGTCGATACCTCCACTCCTCGCGATGGTACCAGACGCCGTCCATTCCAGACCGACGCCACTCGCTTCCGAGGTAATTCTGCTGACACCGTTGGCGAGACCCTCGCTGGTGGTGACAACCAGGTCGAACAAGGCACTCTCGATATCATGGAGGAAACTGGTGACCAGCTTCCTCAGGTCAACCCTGGTGGCAGTGTTGAGATGACCGTTCATCAGGTAAACTCTGATGGCGCCGGCCCCTACACCTGCATGATCAACGACGACGGAACTGGTAACACATGGGAGAACATCCCTGTGACTACGAATGTTGAGGGCAATGATCGAGGTCGCAACCGTGATGGCGAGATGGGTGATTTCCCCCTCGTCGCTTCTATCCCTGCCGGACAGACTTGCACAGGCTCCGTTGCTGGAGAAGACAATGTATGTCTTGTCCGGTGCCAAAATCCGGCGCGGGCTGGACCTTTCGGCGGTGTTGTCCCGGTTCAACTAGCCCAACCTACTGGCAACAGTGCTGGCAACGGAACTGAAAGCAACACTGGCGGTAACGCTGGTAGCAACACTGGCAACGACGCAGGAAACAACGCCGACGGAAATGCTGGAAGCAACACTGGAAGTACAACTGGTAACACAGCTGCAAACGGTAATGATACCGGCGACGACGAAGATGAGCAGGAGGACGATGAGGATGATAACGGCACCGGCAATCGCAACAACCGCAACAACCGCAACAACCGCCGCGCTACTCGCTTCTTTGCCTAAGAAACTGACACCAATCGGCGAGGGATTCAAGATTTGAGGGAGGCAAGAGTATAAAATACAGCTTGGCAGATAAGTCGATGTTAGCTAGACTATTATGGTTGATACTATGTTGGAAAGTAGATAGGATAGTAAATAGATACTATCATGTTATTCCTTTACTTACGCTCTGGCTTAGTGAAAGCAGCAACCCATCTTTCAATCTGTTGAATCCCAGCTTCTTGAATCGCCCTGACCTCTGGCCAAATCGCTCCAGCGTTGCGATATGTGTCCGTACAATGGTTACCCAGAGGATTCAGGAAGTGTTTGATAGATGTACTGTTACCAAGAATGCCTCCAGGTCTCTGTGGAGATGCAAATGATGCTGCGCGCCAGGGGTCGAATAAACCGTTGACAAGGATTGTCCTGTTCAAATAAGCGGACGGATCACTCCAGCCTCCAAAGAGGGCATTCCAAGAATCCACTGTTTTCCCTTCATCTAGGCCGTAGGTTTCACCGTTAGGGCCACGAGGGAAGTACCGCTCACATGTTTTCCTGAAGAAGTCTCTGTTGACCAGACGTGACACTAGTGTCGGTGTTCCCTTCGGCGAGCCGGTTTGCCAAAACTCTTCAGGCTCATTGCAAAGAAGCCACTGAAGCTGCAGGGTATCAGCAATGCCCGGGGTGTCCAGCGCCTTAGAGGCATAAACCAAACTGTCAGCGTCACCGAAATTGAAACAACCCGTATTGTTTTCCCCTTTCCAAGGACCCTGCTGCTCACACCTGCCTGGGATCCAAACCTCCTTTGTCCAGCGAGCGTATCCCGCAAGTGCTTTAGATAGTCCGACGCCTTCTGGATCGGGGAGCTTTGATTTGTCTGTAATATCAACGGCATTCTCAACATAGTCACAGAACCTCCACGTATCCGAAATACGCAAACTGGCACCCTGATAGGTCTGTGGTCCATAGCTAAGAAGGTTCATAAAGTCATCATTATGCTCAAGGTCCGGAGCACCAAAGTCTTCCTTGATCTGGCGAATCTCATCCGCTGAACCTACCGAGTACATTAGTACCTAAGCAGTCACTTATCGTTATCATTCTCTTACCATTGAGCATAGTGTGATCCAGGTATTCGATTACTATCCCAACATCCGCAGTGCAATTCTTGGGCATATATGCCTTCGCAGCATCAAAATACCTCCAAAAGTCTGAAATTGCTTGAGGGGGTGCACTCGATACCCATGATGCCCAGAACGTGTCTGGGTTTCGTTTCTGTGCAAATAAGGCCCTGTTCCCTTGTGCTGAGCAGCCAGTTTGCACCCAAGGCACTTGGTCTGGCTTGACGGTACCGTTTTTCGCGAATGGCAATTCCACGGTTTCCGCAAAATGGATCTTGTCCCGAATGATCTGGTCCTCAGTGTAAAATCTCATATTCTCAGTTGTCAAGTTTTGATAGGGCGAAGATTTTCCAAAGTATCGGTTTTCAAGCATAAGCATGACTGCGCCAATTCGTCGAGCAATCATGCCGCCGATGACATAGTCATCATGCAACCAGAATTTAACTTGCTCAGCTTCGGCATCAACGGGGGCAATGAGTACGACAGGTGGGCGGCTGCCATTGGCATAATTCAGACTATACCAGTAACGCTGCTCAAAGGTCCCAAGAGAAGGATCGTCGTGATCAATGAGTTGGTGGAATATTCCATCTATAACACCACCCGTGTCGTCGCTGTCTTGACGAGTTATCAGTCGAGACTCGGGGCGCGCGTCGAAATGCGCGTATTGCTGTGAGACAAAACCACGCGCTCGCTGGAGCAAGGCGGCAATAAAACCGAGACTGGTGAAAAAACGCATCTCGGACTATTGCTTCCAGAGAGGCGTTAGGGTCCGAGATAGAAAACGCAGGCCGGGTGTTTATGTTTCTTTATCACCAAACTGGATCTCAGAGACTTAGACCGGGCTGGCCGGCATTGTTAAATTACTTGTCGTATCGTACGAACTTACACGGTCGTATTCTATAAACTCAATTAGATGAAAGGGGGTCGCATCATTACTGTAAGACGGCAATTGATTGACAACCTATCCAACCTAATTGAGTTTCTTCCGCTCCCTGCAGACGAACCTTTTCTCTGTTCTATCTTCTGCATGATAACAGTTAGATAGTTGCATATAAAAACCTCAATAAGGGAACAATGTATGTCATCGGTAATTATGGCCATGCTACCATAATAAGTTGATTCAATGTGTAATTAGATTCGGATCTGGTTAAGCAAGCGACCCAATAGACACGTAGTGATCATTTGCCCGTCTCCGCTACCCCCTGTTTGCTTTTTAAGTTTCTTCCGAGCCACCTACATCCTACCCTTTTCTCCTTCACTCTCGTATGGTATGTTATCTTCCATTCATTTTCCCTGCTAATAATGCCTTCTTTTAATACCACGTTGCATCTCTTGCCGGCATATACCGGCAACTTTATCGCTGAAATTGTTAGTGCAGATACTACAGCTACTACATCTATTCTAAATTGCAATACTATAATAAATCGTTTAAGTAATAAATTTAAAATATAATAAAGATAAATTATATCAATATAGGAATATAATAATATTATTATATTTAAATATATTTAATTTATTAAGTTTTATTAATTAATTATTTAAAATATATTAATATATATTATAAGTAAGTAAGCTATATAAATAAGTAAGCCAGTCTAGTTTCCTCCTTAAGCCTAATTTTTAAATAATTCTTTAAAAATCTAAACTAAACTTAAAAAAGCTATACCTTTAATATAATATATATAAGCTATAAAAGAGTATATATTAATTCTTATAGAATTTAAAAGTAATATCTTATAGCTAGTATTATAAAAATGCTATTTATACTATATAAATATAGTTTTTCTATATAATTTTATATATAATAAAATATTTAAAACTCTTTTAAATTAAAATACTATAAAGAAAGCTATAATATATTAATACTTACTTTTAGTTATCTTTTAAATATTTATTTTAAATAAAAATCTTATATAAGGTAAGCTAATTTTAGCTATATAGTATTATAGCTTACTTACTTATATAGCTTACTTACTTATAATATATATTATAAATATATATTAAAATTTACTACTAAGTTAATATATTTATTAAATATATAAATAACTTATAATTTTAAAGAAAAGTCTTTAAGAAAATCTTATTTAATTAATAATATATATTAATTAATATAAAAAATATATTAATAATTATATACTTATATTTATTTTTATATAAAGAATTAAATATTTTAATATTAAGTAAATTAGTAAATAAAGAACTTTCAAGTATAGCTATTTTGTAGCTTACTAAAGCCTTAATATTATAACTTAGATATTACTATAAGATAGAAGCTGAGATGATACCTAATCCATAAGGCATTAATGAATCCAATTATAGGTAGGCCAAATTCCTTCTCATAAGATGGATGCCAATTGTTCTACCGCCGACATATGCCCCTATAGCAGCCATAAGGTCCTATTACCATGAGCGCACAACAAGCGAGTCGTCGCAATCTTATTTCACGGGCTTGCGACCGCTGCAAGGCCCGCAAGTCAAAGTGCTCAGGCTCACAACCCTGCCAGCAATGCCTAGCAGCCGCAGCAACCTGCAGCTACCTGATCGTTCAGAGGATGCGTGGGCCCCCAAAGAGTCGGACGAGGACCATGGCCAACAAAAGACCGGTTGCGGGCGATACAGCAGTGAGACCGCAACCGACCCCTATAGGATCCCCGACTCCAGCATCTCGTTTGCGGTAAGCATAACAGCAGCTTTGGCCCGTCAGATTACCAGAACACTAATATTTTCTCACTCCAGCTCGCGAATTGCTGTCAGCGCATTAAGCCCCATACTCGCCTTGTATCAGGCCACAATGTTCTCAGTTTGGCCCATTGTTGACACTGGCGATCTCATATCACGGCTCAACGGCAAGTCTGACCTCTACGACTATGCTCTTGCACTGGCGACGGCTGCTGCAACATTGAGCCAGCTCAAAGCTACTGTTAACCTCCCTGGACAATGCCCCTCGGCCGAGTTGTGTGAAGCCGAGTGCCAGCGTGTACGCTATACCCTCCAGAGTTGGGACGATGCTCCCAATCTCACCTGGCTACGTGTTGCCTTCTTCCTGCACGCGTATCACGAGAACCGTCAGAGGGGTAGCGTCAAGTCTTTCTTGTACCTCCGTGAAGCCATTTCTCTGGCCCAGCTGATGGACCTGTACGATGAAACTTCACATCAGCCCATCCCCATTCAACAAGTTTGTCTGCGCAAAAGGGTTTTTTGGCTACTCTTCATAACGGAAAGGTATACCAATCCCATGTGCCTACCAATATATTTTTTCTTGTGGACTAACTATAAAGGGGAAACTCTGTCTTCCACCATCTTCCGGTACAACTAGTACCGGCTTTGCAGCCCTTTTTCAATGATACCGCCCTCGACTTGCATCGGTTTGAGCCCCTTGAGATCATTGCCCATATTTTTACAGCAATTGATCATTCTGGCTTGTGCTGTACACCCGGAAGCGTTAAGCAAGCTGCTCCGGAAGGTACAAGCAGACTAGATTCCTTTGACAGTACACTTCGCTGGGTTCTCTCTGCTCTTCACAACGCCAATGACATTCACAAGGCTGACATCTTCGTCACCGTCTGCTGGGCTCGAGTCCTGCTTTGGAAAGCCGCGCAACCGTTGCTGGACGGCCTATCTATAGAGAATAGGCGGATGTCATCACCATGGTATCCGCTCCACGCGGCTGAGGAGATGATTGCGTCTCTGGAGGAATTGCCCCCGAGGACCATCGAGGCGCACGGTGTGGGTATCGTATGTTTTTTCCGTCTCCTTCACTGTTCTTCTTCCCCAAATTAACTAGTTTATCTCCTGACGGCCTAGCAGCAGTTCAAAATCTTCGATATCGCATCTACCTTGATCGAATCTGCTGAAGATGTAGCCTATACTGATGACCTCTCTGGGGTCCCCGGGCAACAGCACCGCCTTATAGCTTTGAAGCGGCTTCACGATATTCTGACATCCATTGGGAATGCAAACAAGCAACTCATTAGTCGGCTATTTGATAAAGCTATCAGGATTGCCTCCCACAGCTCAGCAATCCCGCTACCCATCGACTGGGGAAACTGGAACCCAGCTTTGGATAAAAACGACAATATTATACCTTCCGATGATGCAGACCTACTAAGCTTCACTATTCCGGAAGCGCTGAGAGTGACAGAAGGATTGCCTTTGGAGCAGACAGGGCCCGAATATTATGACAATGATTTTTGCGTAGATGATATGGCCATGTCGTTAGGGATAGAGATGGAAGAGGCCTTTGACATATCAACCAATTTTGCTTAGAACCCTTACCCGTATCCGAGGATATTCCTAAGGGCATCTCAGACTATTCACGGGTCTTGCATATATCATAAAAAAGCTGTTCGATGAGATCAATTCATCATATGAGTACTATATGTAGTTTATTCTTGTTTGAACCTTATACCAATAACCCTCTGAAGACAGATCAAGATGACACTTTTAAAAAAACACAATATTATATACACTTTGAGGCATCATGACCGACCCTCCAACACAATAACTTACGTACTTTATCAATAGGCCATCCTGCTAAGCAAACATACCATCTACTTCCATAGTTTGCTGACTTAGTCTGCCTGAATGTCTTTGAGGGTCAGGCTGTTGCCTTCCATTTCAAATTGCGCAACTTTGATTTTAGCAAACTGTCGAGCTGGGACCTTTTTCTCGAAAAGAATATCTAATTCGCCATAAGTACGGCCCTTCGGCTCAGGAAGCCGGAAGAACATCCAAACCAGACAGCATAGAGTAATACCTGCCCAAAAGAAACCAGCCTTGGCTCCTCACCGCCAAGCGGTTGGGTTGGTCATTCTAGGTGTGAGGATGTTGCAGACAATACCAGAAATATTGTAGATGCAGCGCGCGATGACAACAGTCTTGGCTCGGAGTCGCGTTGATGGAACCTCGGCAACAATGCAGAATGTAATCGGGCCAATAGAAACATCGTAGAAGAAGGTCAGGCCCAGGAGGTTAGAGCCAGCAGCCCAAGTAGTAGCCTCATTTTGCTTGGGGACGCCCACAGCTCCCATCGTCACCAGCAGTATCAGCGAGATCGAAGTGCCTGTAATGTACAAGGTGCGCCGGCCGAACATACCCATCAGCCACCAGCTGAGGACAGTTCCCACGAAACCAATGGCAAACTGGCCGATCGACAAGTTGAGTGCTTGCACTGTTGAGAGACCAGCTTGCTGATAAAAGTAGACGGAGTAGCCCATAAGAGAAGATCCGCATATCATCTGCTACGCGTACGTCATACTAGCAATCTCGGTACGTCGGAGATTTGTGTTCTGAAAACACTCCAAATATGATGTACCTTCGTTCTGCTGACGCTCAAGTTCATTGGTGTATACTATCATAGCCAGAGTGCAGCTGACATCGGCTTCTTTTCCCCTTGGCGGCCCACTGCGTAGGCGTAGCAGTACCGTTTTCGCTTCGTTCCGCCGTCCATGACGGACCAACCACCACGGAGACTCAGGGACGAGGAAACAGCCGATCAGGATCGGCACAGACCACATCCACTGTAGAGCAAAGGGGATACGGTATGCCCATTGGCCGTTCATTTGTACGAAAGCGCGCAAAATCCCAGTCGAGAGTAGTTGACCCATGACAAAGCAGAGATTGACGTAGGTGGTAAGGTAGGCCCGAAGCGATACAGGGCATATGTCAGCGGCATAAGCGGTTGCAATGGCTTGAAAAGCCCCCCACCGTATACCGCACAAGACTTCACCAGCCACTAGCACTCCGATGTTGGACGAGAAAAAGGGAACAAATATGAATGCGATCATCGTGACGAGGTTTAGAAGCATCATTCGGCTACGAATAGATGGCATAGGAATTAATGTCTGGATGAAATACTGGGTAACAAGTAACAAAAGGAGAAGGAAAAAAATGTCCAAGCTTACCGGTACCCCCATCTTTCCACGATCCAGCCCGAGACAGTCAAGCCTAAGAGTTGACCAACAAGAGCGCCATTGGTAAGGGCCGATTGCCATGAAGAGAGAACCTGATAGCTTCCCTCTGGTTGGCGTTCACCATAATGCTCTGTGAATTGAGGAAAGGCGAAGAAGGAGCCAATCTAGTTGAAGTTAAATGGCTAGGTTATGGACAATTCTCAATTCAATAATTTTCGAGCTTACCAAAACTAGGTCAAACGCTTCCATAACGATAGCCGTAGACAGGACGATGGACCACAACAGGGCCCTGGGATAGAGACGTGTCGCTTCAGAGAAGCTCATCGACTTCTGTCGCTCTGTCTCTGTAGTAGCATCGCGAATCATCGATGGATCTAAACCCTCGAGGTGCTGCACGAGGTCAGCTGAGACCCTTGTCTTGTCTTCAGTCATATCGAAGAGGAAGAAACAAATTGCGTGGAACCTGAACATTTGTACACAGATATGTGTATGTAGTATACAATATCGCGACGCCCTGTGCCGGGGCCCCAGGATCTTGAGGCTCTTTATAGACAAAGACAAAGACAAGAAAGCTGAAGGCGCGGGGTGTCTGTTCTCGTGGGGTCTCCGCTTAAAGATTTTCTGGGGAAATTGACGTGCTTGTCATCCAAGTATGAAGCTAGAAAACAAACGCAAGGCGGAGAAACCTAGGACATCGGAGAATCCTGAAATATCGGAGAATCCTTCGCAGTAGGAGAATCGTTGTGAATCCCCTTTTCGTCCGAAGGCCAACGCACTGACTTCTTCCTTCCATTAAAAGGAGTGGCTTGGGCAGGTCAACCATGGTCACCTAACCAAGATCGAGGCTGGCTTTCCTCCTGACATATCGCCACGACTGTACTATCCCTGTCCCCTGTCCCATCTATCGTTTGTTTTACCTGACTTACACCGCAATGGTCGAGGCTCGACTTCCTTCCATCGCCTCAGGCAACGGGCGACTTCTGGTGACCATGGACTCCAGAGGCGAGGTCCTCAGTGCTTGTTGGCCGAGCGTCGACTCACCCAACCAGTTCGGCACCTTTTCAATCAAGCCAGCACCTGGGCAAGCACTTGGAGCCATCCCAAAATTCAGTCCGCCCCGTTATGTCGATGAGACCAACATTTCAATGTCTCAGAGTCAAGAAGGACTTCGCTTCACTGACGCCGTCGTCGATGTAGAGGATGATACCCCGCAAATTGATTTCTTTGTGCGCAAGATTAGTGGACCACACCCGATCTTGAGGTTGCTCCTCCAGCCCAACATGGACGGCCGCCCAGGTGCTCAAACCATCTATTGGGACGAAGAATCTCAAGCCATTCTCGCCTTTTGTCGTCAACGATGGCTGGCTGTTGGATCCTCTCGTGATCGAGTTCGTGGGTTCCATTGTGGCCGTCTCGGCTCGCCTGGCGAAGCCTCAAGATTTGTCGATGCGGACAACCTTCCCGGTGAGCGCATAGCTTTCCGGGAGGTCGATGCTATCCTGGAGTTGAAGGATTCGACTGAAGATACTATCATTCTGACCGTGTTCGGCAGCACCCGAGAGGAGGTGCTGGCTGGCTTCAACGAGCGGCGAGACCACGAATGGGTACAGTTAGAGGGCTTAGCTAAGCAACGGGCCGCCAAGATCTTGACTGAATCTACACTTGAAGGATGGACACCCGCCGTTACTCAGATGCTACGTCGGTCGTCTTTGGTTTGGGACGTATTGACCAATCGATTAACAGGCGGCATGATTGCTGGTCCAGACGTGCAATCTGGTATTGCCTCAGCGCCGGGTTATGCTGCCTTTTGGGCACGGGATGCTGCCTGGGCCCTTTTGGGAACAGTTGCGATGGGACAGCATGCCTTGTCTAAGAGTGTCTTGGAGTTTGCATGGGCAACTCAATCACCCGAAGGCTTGTGGCTTCACCGACACCATACTGACCATAGTGTTGCCTCTAGCTGGGGGTTACACCAGATTGATGAGACAGGCATCATTCTACACTCCTTCGAGAAGTATGTCGACGCTACCCAAGACACGGCCATGTTGACTAAGCATTGGGCGGGCGTTGAGAAAGCCGCCGAATTCTTGGTACAAAGTCGAGATCAGAGAAGAGGAATTCCACTTCCAAGTGTCGACCTCTGGGAAGAGAGGGAAGGTTTCCACCTTTACACAGTAGCCAGCGTGATAGGTGGATTGCGCGCCGCTGTAGCTCTCGCAAACAAGCTCCAGTCGAGCAGTAGCACTATTGAGCGATGGACGTCTGTGGCAGATGAGATGCAGCAAAAGGCGGAAGCTCAATTCTGGAACGAAGAATACGGACGGTTTGTCAGCTCCCTCGAGAATAGCGCTGCGCTGCCTATGTTCGATCCAGAACGCCCAGAGCTGAACGCAAAGGTGCAGAAAACAAAGCCTCAAACGTCGATCCCTCAGTATCCGAATTGGCGTGATGAGCATGTCGAAGCAGTTACTTATACCCATGACATCTCTATAATAGCACTAGTAGTACCTTTTGGTGTCTTGCCTTTGGATGACCCCAGAATTGTTGCAACAGTCGCCAGTATTCGGAAACAGTTGTGGAATGGACGAGTCGGTGGGCTACATCGTTACGAGAATGACAGCTATGGAGGCGGCAACCCTTGGCCACTGGCCACGTTGTGGCTTGCTATCTATGAGGCCGGTCGGGGCAATAAAGAGGAGGCGAAGAAACTTGTTGAATGGGTTGTAGAGCACTCAACAGCTGCTGGCTTAATTCCGGAACAGGTTCATCGGATGGAAGGATATCCTATTGCGTCTGTGCCACTCTCATGGTCACACGCTATGGTGGCTATTACTGTAGCTGCATGCTATAATGAGAAATAACTTAAAGAGCTAGTTGTCCTGGGGTTAGGGTTAGCTATAGGTAAGAAGTAAGAAATTAACTAAAAGGTAAAAAAAGAAAAAGGAAAATTATAAATATAGGCTATATATAACTACTTATATATTATATATAATTTAATTTTATATAAAATGTTTATATTTAATAATATTATTAATAATATTATATTATTTATTTTATAGATATTTAATAGATACTTAAGCCTTTTAATCTTCTTAATAATATTAATAATAATTTTAACTTTTTAATAGGTTAAAACTCTTAACTTATTAACTTAATAAAAGCTATATATAATAACTAAACTTTAATTAAGATAAATATAAATACTATAACTTATAATTATAATATATATAATAGTTAATTCCCTTTTTTTTATCCCTTAATTAATTTAAATTAATTAGCTTAATTAACTTAAAGTATTAATAATTAACCCTTATAATTACTTAATTATTAATTAATTACTTTTAATCCCTATTTTATATTTTATATAATTAATACCTTTTATAGTTATTAATTTATATAATATTCTTTAATAATATAGCTATTAAAGTAATTATAGACCTTAAGTAAGATAACTTTAAAGATATAATTAAAAAAGGGAATAATAGTTAAAAGCTTAAGTAGCTAAAAGATAAAGCTAAGGACTTTAATAAGATTAACTTAAATTAAAATTTTAATAGCTTTTTATAGCCTTATAAAATCTTAAGGGAAAATCCTTTTTTAATTAAATTAATAGCCTTTAATTATAAGATTCTATTATTAAAATACTTTAAGTTAAGTTAAGTAAATAAGCTAAAAAAAGGGTATAAATAACTTTAAATATAATTTTAATAACTTAAAAAGCTTAATAAAAAGGCTAAAAAAAAACTAAAAAAAGCTAATTTTTAAAAGTAATATAGCCTTTTTTAAGGCTATTAAGTTTAATTATATAGCTTAATATTATACCTTAAAAAAGTAACTTTAATAAGCTAATAAAGTCTTTAATAAGAAAGTTATTATTATATTAAAGGCTACTCTATAAGAGAAGCTTAATATATAATATAAGAGAGAAAGGAAAATTTAAAAAAGTTATAATTTATAAAAAAGTCTATAAGTTAAATATTAAAGTTAAAGTTAAAGTAGCCTAAAGTTAAAGGTTAACTTTAGCCTATAAGCTTAATAGGCTTAATAGATTTAAGATATATAATAGATTATATAACCCTCTTCTAAAGATATACTATATTATAACTCTCTATAACTATAATATAATATACTAGTAAACTATATTATTAATTAAGGAATATTATATTATATTATAATAATTATTATCTTTAGTTAATAATATTTTATAAACTTTTAATAGATACTTAAGCCTTTTATAACACTAACCGGCAAGGGGATACCTAGTAAGACCTCTAATAGCAGCGCACACGCTTCTCGCATAAAGAACCTTCTTGCGCTCATCGTTATAGCTGTCCCTGTTGTTAATAGTTCCTAGCGTACCAGTGATTGCATGGTGAGTAAAGACATAGGCAAATTAGCGTGTGCCCTCCACTGGTCCTAGCAGTGACATTCAATTATATTCAACAATTTGTACAGGAGAAAGTAAAAGGTTTTGGCAGATACACTTGTTATGTAAAGAGTGAATGAAGAACTTGATGTCCTATTCTCATCCTCACGGGTATCTCCATACTTAGTAACCCGAATGTCCATCTGGCAGTACTCTCTAACAACTGAGGGCTCTGTTCGGTAATGTAAGAATTATATACCAGATAGGATTCGTGGGAAGAGCTTCTCGGTGAAATCCCATAGAATTGGGGTATAGTCCGGAGCCCAAGTAAGGCCCGTCCAGAACGTGTTGCGCTGGCCTTGTAGTGCATACAACTTCTGGTAAAACCCGGCTGCAAGTTCCTTAGGAGTAACCTTAGGCACAGTGAGCCCATGCGATGCAAATGCCAAGATCTGGGGGTCTGTAGTATCATATGTTCCCGCAGCATCAATCTCAGTGAAGGTTTGTTTAATCAGCGACCGTGCCTTGTTAGCAGTAAGACTGGCGTCACCCAGGACACGTGTAGTCCATATGTCCTTATCGTCGACACGGGCGTACGCATCGACAAAGTCACCCCGCGGCAGATAGAAATTAGTAGCATTATCCGGTGCATTGCGAATGCCAGCGACTGTTTCAGGCAGGTTGGTCTTGCCCACAACACTCACATAGAGTGTTTCCCAGGAGAGCTTGGAGAAAATGGACTTTTCATTTCCGTCAAGATCCCATGGTTGGACGTTGTCGGGGGATGGTGTTGCTGCAATGAGCAGCTTTTTGGCTTTGACGCGCTGTTGTCCATTTGGTGTTTGCACGGTCAAATCAATGCCTTTGGGACTGCGCTTACTCGAGACTACTGTGCTTCCAAGAAGAACATCATCTTCCATAAGCTCGAACACTCGATCATAAAGCGTTTCCGAGGAATGTGTCTCTGGGTACTTGAACGACGGGCCAGTAAGACCGAACCCTAGAGCCCCAAGCTGGGGCTGTCCGACCACTGCCATCACAAACCAGGTGGGAGTGCGGACAGCATCAGACAGCCATATCAGCGTGCGAAGAACCTCTAGTGAACTACCCAATCCATGCTTGTTGAGGAATTCGCCAAAAGGTAAAAGTAGGTCTGGAGGAATGTCACCTGTCTTGAAGTAGCCATTCTCAAACCAAGGCTGATACTTGACTGCCAATGCAGCATACTCGATTAATGCGAGAGTTGAGTTGGGAAGGCCGTAATCAACATCTACCTTCTTTCCGGTGCTAAAATCCAAGTCCTGGGTGTTGAAAAGATCAAAGCCACTCTTAATATCAGGATCAACCAGACCGACATCAAAGCGCTTGAAGAACTCTCGCGTTGCCTTTCGATTCAGGTATGCCTGCACCCCATAATTAATTGGGTTGTCTTTGGCGTTTGGCTTGTATGCATGGACATGACCGCCCTAGATACTTATATAAGTATGAAACAGAATCGTTTTGGATTGCGATAGTCCACTGACAAGTTTGTTTTCTTTCTCGATGACTAGGACGGTCTTTCCATAGTCCTCACGGAGCCTGACAGCAGCATAGGACCCTGTTGCGCCGCCGCCAACAATAGCAACATCGACCTCGCGAAAGTCAGGCTTAACCAAGGCTGAACAGCCAGCAAAATAGCTCAAGAAGGTAAGAAAGTTTACGCGCCTCATCTTTGGTAGATAGTTCAAGGTAAAGAGTAACGAGTAGTTTACAAGAACGAAATGTTATCGGACAGCTGTGTCTTAAGTAATGCGAAGTGCCACACCTTCCCTCCCCAGTCGGATTTGGCGGATCTCCAGTACTTGTGTTGTCACCCCCAAATGTCAGTGCGCAAAACAGAAAATCTTAGTATGTTTGTTTGCCGACCACCCTCGTACACCGAAGCCGGAATTACGGGACGTCACTTGTCAAAGTAGGCAATATCGGTCAGAAGGCAATTTTAGACAAGATTGTCACGTAGGTTTAGCCAAGATTGTCACGTTGGTGGGCGCCACGTCGTATTCGGAACGGCTGGACCAATAAAGTTTAATGAGTGTCTCAAGATATGTGACGATCACGGCATTTGGGGATACACAGCATCCGGTCACAAAGAACTAGTCATGCGGAATTTAAATGCCACAATCAGTGAACTTGGTCTTGAAAAAAAAAAAGCCCAACAGGATTATCTCAACCACTGATGTTTATATCCCCAGAGACTAATAATATATATTATATTAGTAACTGGAACTTTAAAGCTCTAGGATAATATTCAATATAAGTTATAAATAAGATTCTTCATTAAGTTGCATAACCTAAAGCTGAGGTATTCTGCATCTATAGATCAGGAACTCTCTACCGAAAAGCATAAGCGGCCGACCACATACATCAGGTTAAGGAAACTGACCATTGAGGTCGGTATTCATACCACTTGATTGGAGATTTCTTATAGTCGCTGACCTTGACCCCTGTCGGTCAGATTATATAGACGCCGCTGATTGTAGAATGGACCCCGACTTCTGGTGGTTGGGTCGCTTGAGCAGCTCAATCTCTGGTAGGTGCTCAAACCAAAGACCCGAACCTGTTGTCATTTCAGAAATGCACAACTACAGAAGTCTAGCTCGATATCCACCTTTACGTAGTGGCTCCGATGCGATCCTCAAGCTGACCTGCAATCCTAGGCTGACAGTTGAACTAAGTCTATAAAAAGGTGCCATGGCTCCTTTGATAATGGGCACATGTCACAACTTCTACCCGCGCCCGAGTATATTACACTTTATACACCATGATACCATCAATGATCGCCATCCTGACGCTATTAAATATGGCTCAGGCTCTGGATGTGGTCAGCCTCGCCCAATTTCTGAACCAGAGGGCCGATGCCGAATTTCCTGCCCTAAAGCAAATGGGCCAGGATATCTATCATAACCCTGAGCTAGGGCGTGCGGAGTTTCGCGCTCATGACATAGCCGTGAATCATTTCTCCTTGTTACCTGACTGGAGAGTGACTCCGAGAGCTTACGGCTTGGAGACGGCGTACTCGTTCGTCTTTGAACATCGCCCTTCAGGATTCAATGGAAAACTTAAAACCATCGGTATTCTGTCGGAGTATGACGCACTCACTGGAATCAACAACGGAGCAGCACATGCCTGCGGGCATAATCTCATTGCCACAAACGCCTGGACTGTTGGTATCCTTGCTAGCCAGGCGTTAGTCCACTACAACATTCCGGGTATTTTGCAAATCGTCGGCTGTCCTGACGAAGAGAACGCTTCAGGAAAACACGATCTTGAAGTTAATGGCGCTTTTGACGACTTTGAACTTGCCTTTATGGCACATCCAACATCTGCCAGCTCGGTTCAAGTCATGGAAGGTCGTATCAATTCATTCTACAACATCGCAGGAACTACTCATGCGGAGGCAGTGAGAAAAGCCTATAGCGCTATGGTTGTCATAGACCAGATTCAGGACGACCTGCCCGGTTCTGGTTCAACTGCAGTCAGTATCGCCAACATCGGAGTCTACGCCACGAATGTCGTTCAACAAAACATCAGTATTGGCTTTGCTGGAACTCAGAAGCGTGATGTTGAACAGGCCGTTTCGAAACTCCTGAGCACTGGTAACTTCCCGAAAATCAACGCTTCTATTACTGAAGATCAAGACGGTGTTGTGCTGGCTGTCCTAGGGCCTGGTGGTCACGCCTCCAAATCCACAAAGGGTGCACTCCAACTTACCATTGCAGCCTTCGAAGCACTTTCTAGCGATCCTTCCATAACGTTTTTTGTTCCAGGAAACACAACATTCAAAGAGTATGACATCACCTGCGATATGCGAACCCGGTACACCACTGACTTGGCGCCACTTGCGGAGTTTGTCGACAAGGCAATAGGACCACTTGCGCGCAGCGTATCTCATGATATCGTATACCCTTCCCTCGAGGTTATTCCATCGCTGGCCAACGCTTTCGTCAATCTCATCGAGAAGCCTGAGTATGGGCTGACTGATTTCATCATTGGCCCGGATATTGCGGCCTCTACCGATGCTTCATGGTGTGAGCTTCCGGTGCTTGACCCTGAAACCCATGAACTTATTAGCGTTAAGAGGGCTGTTTTGCACGCAAACTACAGAATCTGTGAAAAAGTCTCAGGGGCTCCCTGTGCTTTTAATCACGAGCCTGAGTTCCATATCATCTCGGGTACCGACTTTGCATATGACCAGACTAAAATTATCGCCAGAGCCGAAGCTCATCTTATTATTGAGGCTTTTGCGAATGAAACATTTTACCAGGAGCTTACTGCACTAGTGGTCTAGTTACACGACCTTGACATCATGGAAGTTCTATAGATATCTGAATGCGAGACTTGCATACTTATTTAATCTAGGTACTGCTTACTATGCAGGGGGCTGCTTTTCAAGCTTATATCTTGGGATTGTTACATTAAGAACTCTAGGGTTCTATTTACTATAGATGTTTATATTTAATATAAATTGCTGGAAGGTTAAGAGTCCCTGTTTATTACCTGCATTAGAATTTATTTGAAATAATTGAAATACTGAAATGCTGGCACTACTAAATTAAGGTTCTACATATCGGTGCTAAACAACACCAAAGTTGATTAATCTGGGGTATCTGTATTGTCGGGGAAGAGGAGGCTTATCTGGAGCAAAGTCCTATTCTTCGAGTCTCGAGGCCATCCTCGATACCCGATTGAATTCTACGCGGTCCATACTAATATGTTGAACTCATGTAAGCAACCATTTTTATTCACATATAAACCAGTCTGCCCTTGCGGCACGGATGATAGATATACGATTTTTTGGATCAGCTTTCCTTCATTAGAAACAATACTCAGTAGGCCATCGACAAGCACAACGAGCGAAAAAATCCGTACAATGCACAACAACCCATGCCAGCTCTACGGAGAAGTAACATTCCACGCATGTCGAAGGGGAGGCGGTGGTGGGTGAGCGTCCCCCTCGGTTTCCACTCTTGGTTAGCAAGAGCCTTGAGGAACGTCAGCAAATCGAAAAAAAAAAAACTCCAGCGCAAGCTGGACTGGGTATTCTTGCTGGTCATCACACTTATGTTGCTGATGGGCTACCTCGACCGTATCAACGTGGCAAATGCTCGGCTAGCAGGTATGTATGCATGATGACTTACACATGTCAGACATTATGTAACCTGCCGGAATCTCGCTATTCTACGTTTGCTATATCATCACTCAACTTCCTGCAACTGTCTACCCAGCCAAAGGCCTGCCGCGATGGTAAATGCCAGCCTATGCTATTGCATGATCTGTTATCACAGCCTGCATGGCTGCTATTACTAGCGGCTTGTCGTTCTTGGTACGCCGCTTTATGGTTATAGTCCCAGTGTAAGCTGGGTGTTGGAAGAGCAATCTTAAGAAGTTTCTTACAACCAAAAGCCTCACCTCAGAATATTATGATAATTCACGCCGTAACATTCAAATCGTGATTGATTGGTAAGGTATGTATTGAAATTCGATTTCCTCACAATTTCCAGATCAATTGCTCTAGAAGACGTATACAAGGAATTGCCGTTTCCTCTTCTATGAAATGCGCTTCAATGGCCCAGTCTCGCCCAAAGACTTCGAGTAAACCCGTCATGTAGTTTCCCACAAACGAGCTGTCTGATCAAGTAATCGTAGCCCTTAGTCTTGTAAATTGGCGTGAGACAGTTGGATGCTGACAAGATATCTAGACAGCTACTGTAGACTTGGCTGAAGGGACAAAAGTCTCTTTCTTATAAACGCCAGCACGGGCATAAACATCCTTGTACTTCTGTACAACATAGTCTTCAACACTGATGGGTGCATACTTCTCTTCGTCAGTGTTGTTTCGGCAGCTCTCGATACAACGGATGATGAAGTCCGGGTTGCCATTATAGTTGAAAGGGATAGAAAAGCGTTCCTGGCCCGAGCGGTTGATGACACGATGCACATTAGACACGTAACGGTCATTCGTCCACTGCTCGAACAGGTTACCCATGTTAACAACATATGCGCCCTCTACTGGAGGCGCCGGGTACCAGTCTTTGACTTCTTCGTCCCAAACCTCTAACCCTGGCACATCACCTTGCAGGAGAAGTGTGATAACGCCAAAGTCACGGTGCGCACCAATGCCTGCAGTGTATTAGACAAATCAATGTTTTGGCTAATGCGGGACTAAGAAGAAAAAAATAACAGAAGATCAAACGACAAAGAAATAGTAGAACATACCTCGCTGGAGAGCATGCGCATCCGTTGGCTGCGGGGGATAGTGCAGCAGCTTGTAGAAGCACATAGGGTCAGTGCAAAACTCGTCAAAGTAGTTCTTGTCGTAACCAAGACTCATGGCCATGGCGCCCATAACCTCCTCGGTGAGCTTCATGATACGGTGCAGGTAGTCCATGCAGGTGCGACGGAAGGGCTCGCCGAGAGCCTCGGGCCATACATTAGGTCCGTGGGCGAACTTCTCCGCCTTAACCTGCGGATGGTCGAGAGGCAGATCTCGCGACACGTAGTAGCCCTCCTTTAGGTCCGGCTTGGTGTTGGCTTCGATCATCTGCCCGTGCATGACCTCATACCCACGGTTGTACGAGTTCTAATTGGATATTAGCAGATGTACATTACGTTATATTGTGAAAGAAAAAAACGAGTTGAAGGTTATTGAATTCTCACGAACAGCATGTTTCGGCTGGATGTGCATCACATCTGACATGTTGATGTTTATACTTATTTATGCTTGATGCCCAGGCGGAGCCATGACGGTAGAGATGTATGGAAGTGACACTGAAAACACATAGCTTGAAACGCAGAAATTAAACAATGTAAAGAACAGCATTCACTTACAAGAGACTTGTCGAGTTTCATCTTCTCCTCCAGCGGGAGGTCGAAGAACTCCTTGGAAACTTTGAACATCTCCTTCTGCAAACTGAGAGGGATATCATGATTTATGATCTGAAAGAAACCTTGGGTAAGGCATGCCTCTCTGATCTGGGCTGCGCAGTACTCCATCCGTTTCTGATCCCCAGACAAGTAGTCAGAGAAGTCAATGACGGGAGGAGACTTGGTGGAAGGCATTTTAAGTTGGTATGAAGAATTCTTAGGAGTACTGATAATGGTAAAAGACTTTGTTGGTGAAGTGTATAGATTGTTGTTTTGGCTTGTTCTTTCTTCCACGTCTAGTTATCAGAGGGGCTCTGTCTCAGATGTATTTATAATTTTCTAACGCCTTCGCTCGGGCAGATAATCATCGGAGTGCCTACAAATCTGCCCCGATAGGGCCCTTCTTTGTATGACAACCGAGTACGCATCGTTGCCTCCCGTCATCAAGGTGGCGCTGGAGGTGGTTGCTGCACCCTTTGCAGCTCTGACGAAATGCAATCCTTCTAAGAGGCAGCTTCCTTCCTTGGAGGAGGGGTATACTATGACCAAGACCTCAGCAGCTGAAAGGCAAGGCAGCATGTTGACAGAGTTGTATATGGTAGATCATCCTTCGGACACGCGGCACGTAAATGCCCCCGGCCAGCAACAAGGGTTTTGCAGGAAAATGATGACTGATTTCACGCTTGTCTGTAAAATCAGGTTATCGAACGATACAACCGTTTTTGGCCGTGCTGACCTTATATGGTGAGAGCTACTGCATGTTTGGCGGAAGAGGCGTTGAGGATAATATCGCGCCATCTCGAGAGATACAAAGTGGACCCACGTGGTGATCGACAAGATGTGCGGCTGCAGAGTCTTGTTCCTTGTTTGGTTCTCCTCATCAAACTTTCATCGAAGTACTAGGATGCTGGCAAGTTCGCACGGGCTCTGTATCGGGACTCAAGACCGACAACCAAAATCATTATGCTTAGTGGCAACTATTCGGGGTATATCAAGGTTAAAGGCGCTCGGTATCCTGATGAACTGTGCGAACTGGATCTCTCTACAAAACAAAAAGACAATCTTGAAAGATCATCCCCTCCATCTTGTTATTCCTCCCTTTTGACAAATCTGCCTCATCATGCACGTTGGAATTGTAGGCGCTGGTATTTCCGGCCTCTATACCGGACTCCTGCTGTCCCGTGAAGGTCACAGAGTGACTATTTTTGAGGCTGCGGACCGTGTAGGAGGACGCATTTATACTCATCGATTTACACCGCAGGCCAAATCTCATGACGTCTACTTCGAGGCCGGAGCAATGAGGATACCCCGCTCCTCGCTCCATTCTAAGGTCTTTGACTTGATCCGCTATCTGAATACACACGGTTCAGTTGAAAGCCGTATCGAGCTAATCCCGTACGTCCTTGACCACGAAAATAACAAGTCTTTTTTCCAGGGTCAAAAGGGACTACTGCAGGACCCTCGCTGGTCTGCCAAGGCGGGTCTTCCCATGAGCTTCTGCAACAAGACCCCTCAGCAACTCCTTGGCAGTGTGGTCATCCCATGGCTGACGTTGCTACGCCAAAACTTCGATGACGGGTTTTGGAAGTTGCTCAAGTACGACGAGTACTCTTTTCGGGCGTATCTACGTTCTGTTGTGGGATGGCCCCACGAAGTCATTGAATTTGTTGAGCTTTTCTGTTCGCAGACGAACCAATACGATCTCAGCTTTACTGAAATTATTATGCAGAACCTCGACTTTGACACAAAAGACGTGAGTTTTGTTTACCATTGATATGATAAATAACAGTAGCAGAACTAACAAATTAAATAGTGGGTGACTATCCGCGATGGCATGTCGCGGATGACGCAGTGTGCAGCTGGCCTTGTCGGCTTTGAGAACATCCGCCTTAACACAAGGGTAGATAGGATTACGAACCTAGAAAATGGGCGCGTCGAACTGTCGGCTAAAGGACTGCATCAAACCACCACCACGGCATTTGATGCCGTTGTCCTGGCCTTACCGCCCGCTGCCATCCACAGTATAGTGGACCGCCCCAGGTGGTCCTTCATGAAGGAGCAGGCGATTCGGGGTGCGCACTACGAACCGCTCTACAAGATGGGGATGCATTTCCGCAGCCGGTTCTGGGAGCGAACCGACAGAAACCCATGCTTTGGAGGCCAAAGTACAACGGATCTCCGTTTCCGCTGGATCGTATTTCCATCCAATGACATGGGCAGTAACGTAAGCGGGGTCTTGCTACTGTACAGCTGGATGTCAGATGCGGCCAAGTGGAGCGGACTTTCGCAGGCTGAGCGCGTCAAGATCTGCCTCCATGATCTGAGCAAATACTACGCTGACGACCCTGAGATTGACGTGTATGAGCAGTACATTGAATCCTTTGATGTCATGTGGACGGGAGAATGGTGCGGTGGAGATGCCATGTTTCTTCCTGGTCAATTCTCTCGGTTCCATGAAGTTGCCAAGGCACCGGAGGGACAGATTTTCTTCGCGGGGGAGCATTTGTCCAACCACCACACCTGGGTAAGTATTGTCCTGCCAAGACTACGAGTAAGCTGATTTTAATTGATTTTCCTTGGCAGATTGCTGGAGCGATCGATTCTGCATGGAGAACGACAGCCCAGTTGCTAGGGTGTCCAATCCAGGAAGAGACAAGAGATGCAGCAGCGGGCCGACGGGGGATAGCTGCCCTCGGCCGCGAGTACTTTAGTGCCGATCAGAAGCGGCTCGGAAGTAAGACCGATATTAGCTCCCGCAGGTTCAAGGCTTGCGTCATCCCGAAGCATTTGAATGTGCAGTACGTCGACATGTTTTGAATGACATTGGGATATTACTCGGCATCGTCAGCATGTCGGAAACTAGAGTCTTTGTAATAGATTGAGCATCGATTAGCAATAAAGACTTAGATATTTTAAAGCAAGATATACGTACTGACAGGGATGAAGTATGCAAACCCCCCGGTTCAGTCAATAATCAGCAATTGAGCCTTACTAAATTGGTGGTATGGTATGTACAGATTGTTGACCCAGTGAGGGGTATACGAATAATAAAACTCATGTTATTACAAATTCTTTTTAATCCATCAAGTTGTGGGGGCTCAAGTATTCTTTACCTGCCATATCATATAAAAGATACATTTCTATCTGAACTTATGGTTCTATGTTTCTCAGGAGCCTTCCGGGAGCAAGGCTGGACTTGAAACGCGCCTAACTGATAGAGTATCCGTAGACAAGGCCTTTTTGTTGAACAAATGTTGATCTATTGCCCTTTTAGAGTTTCTCGTTGCCAGTTCGTATCCCTGACTGCCAGTATGCAATCGTTATAACAAGGATTTGAATGTAATCAAAACCAACAAAGAACAAGTAATCAAATTCCGTCATTTTGTTCGCACCTTCCTCTTTCCACTCGCAGCACGCGGAATTTGAGGTGTTTTCCCAAATACTTCGAGCTGATTGCGTCACGCATCAGTTGATCATACAAATTGTGCCGCTGTTCACAGAGTGATCGGCCCTTTTGTAGAATTGCAATAGTCGTGTTTTCAACAGCCTTGTCACTTGAACCCTTCATCTTCCTTCCCTACGTCCCTTTGTGTTTGAAAGCGAGGTCCAGAGTCGATCAACATCATGTCTGGCCCGAGCAACGGCCAAACAGCACCAGAGACCATCGCTTTAGACCACGATGAAAGTCCCTTGAATTTCTCATCCGCGCGAAGATGGACTTGCACCATTATCGGTAAGTTTAAAAATTCCCCAGTAATGCCCAATCAATTTGCTGATTTTGCACAGTCGTTATGATGACTGCTACCATTGCCTTTTGCTCATCCATTCATACCGCCGCCATTTCAGCCATTGCGCAAGACTTGAGCTGTTCTGACACTGTCGCAACCCTAGGTGTCACCACATTTTTACTCGGCTTCGGCACCGGGCCCCTCATTTTTGCGCCGCTGTCTGAGATCTATGGCCGAAACCCCGTGTATCGAAGCGTGTTATTACTCTTTGTATTGTTTAATGTTGGTTGTGCTCTGTCACCCAACATCGCTGCCCTCCTAGTCTTCCGTTTCTTTTGCGGCTTCTTCGGTTCCCCTACTGGTAAGTGCCTGTTGCTGACTGTGCATGAATGTTGTGTTCTCTTGCTGACGAGAGAAATTGATGAATAGTAACCAATTCGGGTGGCTCTTTGACCGACTTATGGCCATCAAGCCATCGTTCTGTTCCTCTCGCGCTGTTTACTGCTGCAAGTTTCCTAGGCCCGGTCATTGCGCCTATTGTTGGCGGGTTTCTTACCGAATACGCAACTGTATGTGACTCCGAATCTATCACTCTGCGCTATGCTAAATGTAACTGATACGTTGAAAGTGGAGATGGTGAGCCATCACTAACCCTTGGGCCTTTCAAGCCTGCAAGGACTCATTCATACTGATATGCTCTGTAGGGACTTCTGGCTGGTATCCATTCTAAGTGGCATCATATACGTCACCATGGTTGTGTTTCTTCCCGAAACTTATGCTCCAAGGCTGCTGCAAATAAAAGCTCGGAAACACGGCATTCAAGAGCCACATCAAAAGCTGACCATGATGCTCTGGACTAACATCACTAGACCAAGCGTCATGTTTCTTACCGAACCGATTCTGTTCCTGCTGTCGCTCTACATGGCCTTTATTTATGGCATACTGTACCTCGACTTCACCGCTTATCCATACGTCTTTCAACAAACTAGGCATTGGGACGCTGGTATCTCTGGCCTCAGCTTTCTAGGTAAATATGCAACTGCCACAAGTTATCTATGGGAAGAAGCCGTGTTGAGAAATGACCTTAGGCATCGGAGCTGGAATGGCCATTGCAACAGCTGCATCACCATATATTAACCGTGTATATGGGATATACGTGAAGAAACTGGGCGGGCCCAAACCAGAAGCTCGGTTGCCGCATTTGATTGTACTCTCATGGCTTGTTCCAGTCGGACTGTTCTGGTTTGCGTGGACAGCCGACACTTCCATTCACTGGGCGAGCTGTATCATCGCGGGTATCCCTTTCGGGATAGGCTTTGTGATTCTCTCACTGGGTATAACATCATACCTTATTGATTGCTATGGAAAGTACGCTGCCAGTGCACTTGCCGCCAACGCAATCCTCAGGTCTCTGTTCGGAGCCGGGTTTCCCCTCTTTTCTCATCAGATGTACAACAAGCTGGGTGCTGCCTGGGCTACCTCTATACTGGGCTTCGTCTCACTGGCTTTGGCACCTTTGCCTTTTGTCTTCTACCGCTTCGGTCCACGTATCCGCACGCATTCTACGTTTCACCAAAGGGCCATAGAAGCAGAGTATGAGGTAGCAACTCCTGTAGACCAGTCAAGTAAGGAAGGGTAGAAACTAGTGGACTGTATAATTCATAGATACTTCTGAGCTGTCCGCACAAACCTGAATTCTTCGGGGCCCATATAGAAGAACTTTCCAATCGATTACAAACCTGTGTCTTCTGTATACGGGTACATGGATATCATAACAGATGTCATTGGCGGTGTCGCCAGACTCAAGTCGGGTAAGAATTAGTCACGCCATGATCAAAGTTCTCCATGTCGTCCAGTGGAAGATGATGCACATATTTCAACAGGATTGTTTATCTTGCCTGCTTTGCTTTAACAATACCTTGGATTGAATCTGACCAACTGTGAGACAGCTTAGAAATAATGAGCGAACAGCCTCTTCGACATGGACTGCCAAGGTCCAGACTTCGATATCAACGCCATGGCGCTGAACCACCCAATTGTCTCAGGCGAGGTCATGCGTTACACGAGCCGGGAATTAGCGGTCTGGCTCCCTGTTGGATGATTTTTCTAGCACTCGGTTCGCTGTTGTGGCGTTGTGAAATACAACTGGAAAACAATGCCAAGACGTATGGCCAGATGCATCCAAATTCCTTGCCCAATGCTTCAGAACCATCCATTAAATGTTAGAGAGTCTTGGGGATACTAGTCGGCTATTTTATTGGTAAGAAAGACGCGTCTCTGACCTCTACGTCTTACGCGATCGTGGCGATACACAAGTCTGTAGGGTAGTTGTGTCGCGTTCATCTCGGAGAGAACAGCGAACTTGAGCACGTGATAGCTGAAAGAACCTCAATCGGGTTGTGACAGGTGGGGGACAAAGTCTGGATTATCAGAATTCCTTCTACGTAAAGAGATTCGACATCAACATAGCAGGGAGTTTCTGAGAACCATGCCAGTGGTCAAGAGACCATGTCTTCAATGCAAAGGTGAGAGAATTTGATCTTCAATTGACCATGAGTGGTGTTGACGATCTCCAGAGAAACACGTTAAATGTAGGTAATCTGATTGAAACTTCTGCTAGTAGAGCTGATAAACCTAGGTGACGAAGGACAACCTAAGTGCCACCGCTGTAACTTGAAGAATCTACCTTGTGCGCGACCAGCGAAACAGACAGTTTTTCGCAACTCATCAACAGGACCTCTGGCGAATCAGACGTGGGTTAACAGTGAGGTCAGAGACTGTAAGTCAGAACAACCAGCATTAAACGTGAAATACTAAAGTTGCAATAGTTGCGGGCAGTCCGCAAAGCCAATTTGATACAGGCAGCGGTACATCCCCTAGGAACCCAGTACAACATAATGAGCCATCATCGCACGCTCACATAGAACCATCAACTTTCAATGACAGTATAAGACAGTATCATCCGATATATCCGGTTGCAAACACACCGCATTCAGCTGGGAACTCGCCTAACTATCCATCATCGTCATGGCAGCAAGGAACAGGTAAGTCACTGACGGATCTGCCGAGTAATTCAAGTGTCTACTTAGCGAGCCATGACCAGTCATCTCCGTCTGGTCCACCGCATGATCAAAGCAGAGATCACATTCCTTCGCCAAGGGGGTATCATATGTATGCTGCTGTGGGATCGACTCGATTCCCACTTGAAGATCCCCAAGAGGCGTGTTTGCTTCGGTACTTCGTGGAAGAGCTGTCACATTGGGTATGCCTCGGTGATCGGATGTTGTGTGATGTGCTAACAGGAACAGCTTGATCTCTGTGATGAAAGAAGACATTTCCAGCTTGTGGTACCTATCAGGGCACGGCAGCATCCGCCATTACTCTATGCGATATTCGCATTGTCAGCACGTCATCTAAGTCGTTTGCCCAAGTATAGAACTCCCCAGGGCATCTTGTACCAAGGACAACTGCTGCCCAAACTCACGCCTCACGACGCGGTCGAATACACGCTGAAATGCATCCCTGCACTACGAGATTTTCATACTATCCAGGATGATGAAAGGCTCGAGAGTATCATAGCGACAGCTGGTAAAATTACACCGATAGCCGAGACGTAACATGGCCGCTTACTCAGATCTCAGTCATCCTTAGACAATTGGAAGAGATCGACGACGAAGAGGATAACAACAGCGATCAAGATGAACAGGAGCGGAATACAGACGGAAGAGAAGCGCCATCGCGACCCCCACCAAAACCCCAGGTCAATTTCCTGGCCATTATCGACGCAGTACTTAGAAGCCCACCATCAAGGACCCTCTTTGGCCGTCGATCTCTTATCCAAGCGGCATACTGGATGGCCGTTCGCCAGGAGCTCTACCACTCTTTCACAAAGCGTCACCCACCCAAGATGATTCTTGATGCGGAATATGGTCTCGGCGCGTCGAAAGCTAATAAAATTGTTCTTCACACGGCACAAGTTGCCAAGTGGCGATGGGCTGACGGGTCGGAGCAAGAGTGGTGTGCGTATTCCCTTATCCGAGATTAAAGTAGACCGGTCGTTGTTTGGCTCTGCCTGGCTCGAGTCAATTTGGGAATAATGCTAACAGTGGAAAGTGAGACTGCAAAAACAGGGCGAATTACTCGAGGAGGAAGCGTTGAAAGAGTATCAGCCGTTTTACGTGCGTCCGGCTGATAGGTCTAATGGGGAGATCTTCCCGATTATCTGGTACTCGTCCGCGCTCGAGGTGACAAGCATGCAGCTGTGCATCATAGCGAAAATGGTTCTCATGGCGGAGAATCCCTTCCTCGGGTGCGTAACTAATTTTAAATTCTGTGTCAGAAGGACGGGACGCAGGGTCTTTGACCATTGAAGATCACTTACTGACGTCAAGCCTATAGAGGACATTCATCAACACGTGCGCAGTGGAGAGAGATTGAGAATCAGGTCCGACAAATGATTCTGGACTTATGTGGCATCAGTCTTTGCCATCCAGGTTGTCCACCTGCTCTCGTTCACGCGGCATTTGGAATGGAGTTGTATGGCGATTTTTTCACTGATCATTACGAAAGAAAAGCGTTGAAGGCCGTTGTAGATAAATTTCGCGATGCAAGGGCCTGGCCTGTGCAGAACCTGTCAAAGATGTTTGAGTAAGGGAATGGGCTACTCAGGTGGAATTCCTGTTCAGGTCTCTAATTAAATGTACGTACCTAGGTAGTCAGAGCTACAGGACCGGCATTCAATTTGTTTTGGCTCCTTGGCTGCGGCAATATGAATTGTGATGGGTTAGACTGGAGCTAAAAGGAGGGAGAGGAAGCTAGCATCTCCATCCACCCACCACTGGGAAATGTTGATGGTGAAATAAACGAGATTATCTGTAGATAAAGCACGGGAATGGAGCTTCCCGTCTAGTACTTGCAGTTTGAAGGACAGGTGCTATTACCGGTAGTACTGGATTATGATGCTTACGAGAAAAAAGGATGCTGGAAAAAAAGTAAAAATTAAACGATGAAAACTTTATTGGAGACTTGGGGCAGAACATCTTTAATTGGGCTGGATTTAATTGACTTTTTGCTTTGCTTCCGATATGTTTCGGCTTAGACGTGCTGATCCTCCCCCCTGTTGACTACACCCATGGATAGCTGCGCACAAGGGTAAGGGTTGGTTGTGTCGCCGACTCGGCAAGATCGTGTCAGAAGTGATAGTTTCTTAGCCAGTGGATTGAGAGAATGAAGGGTCGGAGGATTGGATCTTAATTTTTGGAGTATAGTCCAAGGATCTTGAGCCGAAAATTCCAGGAATCCATGCGAAGTAGATTCCTGGGAGGCTTTTTGTTTGCCCGTTTCATTTTCATGCATGTTTGCCTGCAAATCGTATGTCAGAATATATCCGACCCAACGCAATACGAAGAAAAGAATTCAAGACAGTATATGCGCGTCAGCTCCAGCTCCAGGAACGATGAGACTTCTTCGGGCCGTTTGAATCTCTCTCTACACGCCCTTTAGCCTCTGTTCTTGGAACACAAGATAAAATGCGGAAAATAATTCACGGGTTGTTTTATGTAGCAACGCCGATCTCCCCACACGGTAATCTCCTGCTTAGCTCACAAGGTGCATCCAAAGTACCGGGAGCACCGCCGCAGGCGAAGACTAATAATGGGGAGGGAAAAGAGGATAGAATGGTCAGATGCAGGCGACAGTTATTGAAGACACGGGTGCCAGAGAATTCCGATAGCACAAGCAAACGAGGTTCGTAGTGCAGGGCGCACGTTTGCAAGTGGGTGTTGGTGTCACAGCTTTTAGTGAAACCGGTGACCCAGCGACGGAGATTTACAGAAGGGAAACCGGACACTGCAGCATTGATCACGTTGTTCTCGCGTGGGAGGCTGTTACGTGTTGATGGCCTGGAAAAGTCAAAAGATTATTGGGCAGCCACACAAGCAGACCTGAAGATCACGGAAAGTTTGACACTGGTAAAACCCAGACGACTGGTTCAGGGCCTTCGCGACAGCCGATTCATGACGACAAGACTTGGTCGATCTTTCAGCACGCAATTATTTTGGACCGAACAGTCAATTTGATTTGGTCTTGAGGAGGTCTACCCTGCTTAGGTTATCGAACGCGAGGGATCGTAATTAAGATCTGCCAGAACCAGACAGGGGTTAACCCTTTCCTAGACAAGGGCTCTAGGTGCGGACCGCATTGTCCGGGCCTGGTTGCGTTGCTGCCAGACAAGAAAGAAGTGGGGGAACCCAGAATAAGAATGAGGGGGAACACGATCAAAAAAGAAAGGAAATATGTATGCGCCTCTATCAATAATGACAGGAACTGTTTCAAGACATTTCATCAAGTGGTCTGCGGAACTTGTGGGTATTGGCAATAGAGGCTTTCCTTTCCATGGCTTGCAGCAAGTTATAGTGGTTGGTGGGCCATGTCTTCTCACGGCAACCATCTTGTCCAATGCAACCCGACCTTTCGGAGGATCAATTTTCAGCTGTTCGTTTATCGCGGCTGCGTGGAGAAGCAACGGGGATGATGCTTGAAACGAAATGTAACCGTCCATGTATTATACAAGAGGTTCGAATCTTTGCTTTTGATAGATTACCAACGTTGAAATTTAACAGATGAACTAATTTTGCCGTGGTTGTATTGAGAAGTCAGCTCACAAATTCTGACTGTAAAATATACCAGCGCGAGAGAATCAACCTACCTACACTAGGGTAGGTAAGTGGTCACCCGTCCAGCCCAGTTCATCCACTATATCACAGTGGATACAGCGCCCCAGTCCAGTAAAACATGCCCTCCATGCAGTAGCCCAGCCTCATCCATCAGCAGTTATCGCCTCCCTTCACATTAAAGCCTCTTTATGTAGGTCAGCCCAAAACACTCAAGGGAGAAAGAAAGACATATTCCGACGCAAGGGGGACAGATAACAGAAGGTGGTCCGTTTCCGGTCAATCATCACCAGACATACAATCATATCACATCACCTCACGTCAATTCCTCGGCCTGCGTTACATTGTTTGTGATGGTTAGACAACGGCACGTTTCCGACGACCGTTTGTACTCGAAGAGCAAAACACACAAGCGCAAGCTTTTAGAGTGAGTCTGCGTGAGGTCCCGCGTTTCACGACGGGCGGCCCATTAAACCTTGTTGTTTTCGGTGGCTGTCCGGTGAGGGATTAGACCACAGGTCATTCTTCGTCATGGCTGCAGTAGGCACAGAACGTGGCAGCTGCAATGACAAAACATGGCGAGAGGTGAGAAAAGAAGCAAAAAAACGAAGAAAATTTTCATCCCATCTTTGCCTTGTGGCTGGATGTTCGCGACTCCGATGCAAGGGCGTTTTGACCGTTTTGCCCAGCAACGAGAACATGTCAGTGTGCCGAGTAGTAATGGTTGGCCGTAGTAGAAGCTCTCCATGTCAATCTGACAATCCTTGCTTAAGTGTAACGCTGTCTCAACCGCCCCTTGCTGAAGACGCAGCGGGGCGAGAAAGGCTGATCAGAGACACCCATTTATCATTGCACCACTCAGAAAGAACAGTGAAAAGGTGAAAAATGCAAAGAAAAAAAGAAGGCAGCGTCGATCTGCATTTGCAGGAAGAAGCCGGTCGCTCACTAAGATCCACCTCAATTACTCTCTCAGTTGAGTAGGTATTTCCGGTAGTCGCTCATCTAACCAAGGGGCGGTACAAACAGTGAGTGAAATGCACGTCCCCCATCTGAGCACTCTCTGCTGAACAATCAATTCCGAACTGCGGGTTGACCAATCGGGACTTGCAAGGTTCCTGAAGCCAAGGATTGCAGAGTAGCCCTGCCTCAGTAGGGTCAAGATCAACGAGGTTGGTTAGACGATCGAGTGGCCCCGGTAATTACTGGCACTGGCACTAGCACTAGTGGTTTGACTCCCGTAGCTTTACACGGATGTGATATTCAATTGCCAAGTCTGGGTGTGCGCAAGGGATAAACAGTCACAGACACGCTCACTTTTCTCGTCTTCCACACACACACGTTCTCACTCTCTTTCGTTTGTTTTACTGCCACTCATTAATGCAAGGTATCTTTCTTATTCTTTCCCCTTGTCTACATTAGCGTTATCATGGGCCTTTGTGGGTTAGTTCAACTTAACTCGAGTTGAGCTAGTTAACAGAGACATCTTCCCATCCCGCCCATCAGGTAACATTATTTTGTGCAGAGTCCGCACACCTCACTACATAATACATCGTCATATCCGCTTCCCTAACATTTGTCTCCCCAAGTTTAAGTGCTTCTACTGTACTTGCTTCGATCCGACCTCGACCACTGTGTGTCTGCACATGCGCATTCCTCTCAACTACGCTCCTTACAAGACAATACTATACTTCACTTTTCTCCATTCTCGAAGACCAATCCCTACATCATTTTCCTTTTATAATCTCTTCAACAATGGCGTCCTCACCTAAGCCCCAGCCCAACCTCGATGGCCTGGGCATCTTCTATATCATCTGGACTTTCGTCTGGACCATCATTGTCGCCTGTGGTATGACCTTCCTCTGGCGCCGTCGCGACATGCCCATGCTTCGAATCCGAGACCTTCCGCTTTCTTTCGCCGCTATCATCATGCTCCATCTGTACTGGGGCGCTATCCAGACCGGCTACGTCTACTTCCCACTATTCACTCCCGAGGGCGAGTTCTGGATCATGAGCATCTACTTTCCTATCGGTATAGCTTTGTTTCATGCCTCCAATAGTCGCTTTTTACATGTCGCCAAGCAACAGAAGGAGCTGTTTGCGTCGGACGAGAAGGCATACAGCAAGAGTCGCGCACGACCCGGTTCTTTGCTTGGACGCTTCCAGGCTCTCGATTACACTAAGAAGATTCTCGTCACAATTGGGTTGGGCATGGTTGTCCAGGTATGTGATATATTATACAATATTGCAATATCGCATGGCAGAACGCTAACATGAACAGATGATACTCACAATCATCATGTGGTGCGTTTCCAAAAAGTTCCATGAGAGCTGGGGTGTGGCTGGTACTGAGGTTCATCCCGGTACCGAGGAATATGAAAAGTCTCAGATAGGCAAAGGCTGGGAATGGTAAGCATACCCTCCCATCTCTCATTTGACGGGATCTTCCGTACTGACCTTGTACTGCCAGGTGGCCTTCTGTATTCTGGCAATTTGTGTGGGCATGGATCGTAGCCCCTTACATCCTCTGGAAGGCTCGTGGTGTCAACGACACGCAGGGATGGAGGACGCAAACCGTTGCTTGTTGCATAGCTAAGTGAATCTCCCTTCAGTACTTAAACTGGACTCCACTCTAACCAAGACACAGCCTTCATGCCACTCCTATGTGGCTCGTGGCCTTGTATGTCCCAGCTATGGAACCCGTCAATGCATACTGGATTCCTCCTCAATGGTAAGACTAAGCCACTTACCCCAATCCCCTTTGGTCCCTTCCCTTGCGATACTTGAGACTAATTTCTACGTCGCATAGGCTCGCCATCTCTATCATGGCCATTGAGATCTTCACCATCTTCTGGCCCTGCTGGGAAGTCATCCAGCACCAGACCCTGCGACAGGAGACTCTTGACTCTATCGCCCAATGGGAACTCAACAAAAGCGCTGTCACCAATGGTGCTCGATCTGTTGCCACAGGATCTACAACTGTCGCCGCATCAGCCCTTACCTCTTGGTCCAAGGACGGCTCCGTCAAGAGCAGCGCTTCGGGTGAGAGTATCCTAACTATGGAGGCTCTCGAACATGTCCTTGAGCGCAACCCCGAACCTCTACAGAAATTCTCTGCTCTGCGCGACTTTTCTGGAGAGAACATTGCCTTCTTGAGAGCTGTCGCAGAGTGGAAGTCATCACTTCCACCTTCTGTCCGCGACCCTGAGAAGATCAAGGAGCCCTCTGAACAAGAGCTGGTTCGTGAACGCTTCAACAGTGCCCTGCGCATTTACACAAGCTTCATCAGTTCACGCGACGCCGAGTTCCAAATCAACCTTTCATCCCAGCACCAGCGCGAGCTCGAGACGGTTTTCGAAAACTCTGCCCGCATTCTCTATGGCGACAAGGGCAGCGTAGACCCAGCCCTGCCTTTCGAGACATTCCAGATGACCACGACATCGAACAAGGTCAAGTCCTCTGGTGCATCAGCACATGGTTCTGAGACGGGTATTATGTCGACAGAATCCGTCAATGACTCGGGCAACCAGAGCGATAAGGCGCTTTACTGGGGTGATATCCCTGAGGGCTTTGACGCGACTATCTTTGACGCTTCGGAGAAACACATCAAGTATTTGGTGCTGACCAACACGTGGCCCAAGTTTGTTAAGGACCGACGATGCTCACTTGACTCCAACGATACCCTCGAGGCTGGAAATGGAATTCCTACTGGTCGATAGATCGTATAGCACGGAAGGTTACTGCGATTATTGGAGTTTTGGTTACTAGAAGTGATTCCCTATTTCTTCTTTACTTTTACTGGAAAGGCTTTTTATGTATTTATTAATGTAAACACGACTTTACTGTCAACCATTCTTGAATAATGAATTTTGATCTTTGATAAATCTATGCGATACATGCGCCAAGACGTGGCATTTTGTGCGGCTTGGCATTGTGAATTGTTTTGGCTTAGCGTCATCCTCAACGATTTTATCTGTCAGCACAGCACAAGGACTCCTATTCACATATCATCAGCAGTTGTCTCAACCAACTCCCAGGTCTCGAATACTCAGATTCCAAGATGGCAAGACAAACTCGGTCGACCGTGAAGAAAGTTACGCGCCTGAGACCCTCCACGCCCCAGGCTGTCCCACCACTTACCTCTATCCAATCAACCTCCCTAGAAACCCGTCTGTTCGCCAACCCTCAAGAATGGGAATCTTACCTTACAGCAGCACACCTCGCAAACTCTTTTGGCCTCTGGCTCAAAATAGCCAAGAAGTCCTCCCCAATCCCCTCAATAACATACGATCAAGCTCTCGACATAGCCCTCTGCCACGGTTGGATTGACGGCCAACGCAAAGCCCTTGACGGAACACACTTCCTCCAACGCTTCACGCCGCGTCGAAGGAGAAGTTTGTGGTCCCAGCGCAACGTGAAGAAGGTCGCTACACTTATCGCGGAGGGGAAGATGTCATCCGCTGGGCAGGCCGAAATTAACGCGGCGAGAGAGGATGGGCGTTTGGAGAAGGCTTATTCGTCGAATACCAACGCATCCGCCGCTGAGGAGTTTCAAAAGGCGTTAGAAGATATCGACATAGCTATACTGAAGCAAACAAAGGGCCCATTTCCATAGATTTAAAGCGAATATGTAGCTCTATTTGGACAGTGGACTTTTAGATGTCTAAGCTGCAAGATCGCCCTGTTCGTCCAAAGAAAGTACCATCTACTCAACTTTATTGACCACTTCACTGTCAACGATGTCATTGGTCAGTTTCCTCCATTTTTAATGCACTTGGCACATTGTGATGCGGGACCGCTCCATCTTCAAACTCGATCCTCACCTCTTGATGCCCAATTGAAACGCCATTGGTGATATGCAGTTTGCACTCAGTGGAGTCAACTAGCTCCCACACTCGCTCATCGTTCAGCCGTTCGAAGTGAATTGCAACATCAACACTTGGCCGTGAACAATCTGTGTCCCGGCCGTGACCGAGTTGCTCATCTGGGCGCCAGTCGCCGTGAGAGGCTTCACAGCTTTCCATTCACCGTGGTAATAAGCAGCTTCACCAAGAAGGATGTCTATCCTTTTATCTCATTGAATCTATTCATCTTATCAGGATATTGTTCCTGTAGATGGGGGGTACAGTCGATGCTAGGATGTGTACCTGCCATGACTGCATACGGCTTGATCCGAATACCATCTGTCTGCCACTCGGTTCCTAGTTCGGACGTTAACTTTCACCTTGTATTGTGGGTTTTAACCAAATAAATTATTTTAAAATATTATTCATTGGTTATTTTGTGCCTTATTCAGCTTCATCGAAATAAGGTTAGCACAGACAGATTGATGACCAGGCGGGTCCAATAGGATCACGCCAGACCTTATCTCCTCTTGGCTTGAACTCAACATCACAAAGTTACTTAATTTTCGCGCAATGACTGCAGTGGCTTCTCAACTACGACAAAAATCATGGAGACAAAATGAATTCCTCGTATCAACAAACCCCTTGTTGATCCCGATTGAGGATGTGGTTAAAGTCTTCAGCTCCGACGAATTTTACTGGGCAAAGCCTCTCCCAGAAGATGCAACGCGAGAAATGCTCAATAATTGCCTCTGCTTCGGCCTCTATGACACAGGTCAAGGCTCCCCACCACCATCTCCCGGAAACCTCGCCAAAGAAGAATATTCTAGCCTAAAGTTCATCGGTATAGCTCGCTGCGTTACAGACTTCACGACATTCATCTACATCACTGACGTCTGGGTTGACCCCGCCTATCGAGGTGCAGGTTTGGGAACATGGCTCATGGAACGTGTAAATGAAGTTACTGAGTCTATGCCTCATTTGAGGAAGAGTATGCTTGTTACGGGAGATTGGGAAAAAAGTGTTCCCTTTTATGAGAGGGTTATGGACATGAAGGTCACAGAGGGGCAGAGAGGGGAGACAAGGGCGATTATGGAGAAGAGAGGGCGAGGCAATCCGAGATATGAGAGGAAGAATGAGGAGTAAGGTCAAAGTGGTTTTTCTTTTTTTGAAGAGGCTGCTATATATTTTTTGCTGTTACCAGACAGATGTCGCTCACTAAGTTTTATTGACCTAGGTTAAGAGGAGGATCTGAAGTGCGGGGTTGCTAATGATCCACCCCGACCAAGCCATCAATATCAAAACCACTTATCATCTCGAAACCATCGTCCATCACATAAATCTCATCAGCCAGTAAGTATGCCGCCATTTACAAAATTACTCGCAAATGCCGCCTACATCCACCTCTCAAACCAAACCAAGCACAATGCTCTCAGCCTCGAGGTACCCCAAGACCTGAAAACCCGACTCACATCACGAGTTTCCCACCCAAATTCAATCTACCACAGTTCGATACTAACGTCATCGAAGCTCTTGAACAAGCGGCTGCTGCCCAAAAGGGAACCAGCCTATGGAATAAATACGGCTGGCTAGTTAATGCTTCCGAGTAGAAGAAAGATTGCAGGGTTTACTTAATATTCTAATCTTACAATTATATCCTATAGTAAACCTATAGCTAACCTTTATTATTACACTATAATATCAAAGAAAAAGGAACGTTGAGCCTTATACTTATTGTATAATTAAACCTTTACCTCCTTACCTTTTATAGCACCTTAATATCTCTAGTTAGGCCCTTTGAGCTTCTCCCCTTATCTATCGTTCACTGCAATATATGGCGCATCCACTAATTTAAGACTAGATTTAACGAAGAGGTGACTTTCTGAAGGGTTTCTAATACATTGGCGGGTTTCTTCCTCTTTAACAACTCCTGCTCGGTGCATTTTGTGGTTGTGCTAAAACGTCCTGAAGGATGGGGTTCCAATCCTTATCGACATGGTGAAAGCGAACATGACTGTCATTTCTGTAAGTAAGTGATATATGGATAAGAAAGATACACCTCGGTCGGGACTCTTACCGTTGTAAGTCATCAGGTCTTGGATATTTGTGCTCGCGATCCTGGCAAAAAGGGCATATATATCCAGGTGAGTTATGAATCAAACCCTGCCGAATCATTTCATTCTTTCTTTTGAAACCCTTTCCTCCCTCACCACTCAAGCAGCCTTGGACAGGACAGAAGTGCGGTCTAGGGATTGAGTGTACGTTCATGTGGGAATTGAGAAGGTACACAGTTTGAAAAGGCGCAGCGTTGCACCCCGACAATGTACATTGATATGGACCGTACGCTGGCCCATCATTTGACATTCTATCGACAATCGAAGTCGCCGTAGAGTCACAAGTGGCCGCTATCTATGGGGCGTATGTGTGGCTGGGGTTCTGAGAGGTATTTGACGTTATTGGGTAGTATTCTATACGAAACGACTGATGCCAGCTTTCACCTGAGACCATCGTAATTGGTAGCTCCTCCGGGCTAGTTTCAAGCTTAACTTGTGAGACTGATTCATGTTTAGACCTCAGTGGTATGATCGTGCATAATAATAGTGACATACTAGGTTCTTCGGCTTCCCTCTCTTGCTGTACATTTTCCCGCTGAGCCTGGATCTCGCCAGAATCCTCTCGTTCGGTGACGGCATCTATAATGTCACAAGTCAATTATCTGGAACAATTATTGGCCAACCTTTGACTGACCTTCTTTCTGACTAGGCGTAAAAGAAATGGCGTGGAAGCTCTTTCCAATGCCTCTGATGCGTTGTTCAAGGTTCCCTTTCAATCGAATAGGATGAGGAGATTTCTAATTGGGGTGATCCTGACCTGGTGGCAGAGACTCTCTGGCTGTCACCCGTGCAATTTCCAGGTCATTGCCATCCAGATGATGAATAAGTGCCCAGTCCTTCCAATCACAGTCTCTACACCTCCTGCTTTGTCGATCAAAGCCATTTCTATGCGGTCTCTTTCGGTCTCGGAGCGCTGGCTTCCATGGTACACCCTGCATACGAATAATACCAGAAGACTGAATATATGTATATGGTTAAACTATACGGTCGAATACATCCACTGACCAGGTCAACGACGTCTTCGACGTCTATTGCATCATGATAAGTGAAAGGTGGGTAGTTCCGGAAACTTGGGCCACTTGAACTTGACCCGTGGAATATCAGGGGTGTTCCAGACTATCACTGGCTTGGCTCACAGGTTTCACAAGGCAATATCACAGGAATGAATGTGGTTTGTGAGTCTTTCTCGGTTGTCGCGATCCAGATGTTGGTGACTGGGAAATCGGTGAAATCTTCGAGGGAAACTCCAGGAGGAACTGTAGTCATGGTCAACGTCACATCATCATCCGCAGAAGTTGGCAGAGAGGTGATAGTCAGCGTCATGCCGTTTGTGGTGATTTTCTCGACACCTGTAGTAGGAGGTGTATAACCCTGACCAGGCGGAACTGAGACGCTGCCTCCTCCAGGACATCAAGCTGGTGCCGTGGGACATGTTGGTCCAGGCCCGCCTTTGTTGCCAGAGGCGACAGACGGGGCGAGTTTGGCCGGGCCTTGTGGGGATTCTTCATTTCCGTTGTAAGCGGAAACACACCGCTCGTAGTTCCATGTGCCTGGAAAGAGTAAAAGGCCGTCGAGACAGGTTGACTCGGTGATATTGGCAAGGACTTGGAATTTGCTGCCTTTCTTGTTGACGTCCCAGTTCCAGACACGGCAACCCCCAACGGAGTCGGATCCGGTCCAAGTGATGCTGTAGAAATGTCAATACTTCCCGAAGCAGCGAGAAGAGCTGCGCAAGTAGGTGGCTTACTAGACACTGGTCTGGTCTGTAGATATAATCTTAAGATCTGTTGGAACCTGCGTTGTTCCAGCGACTGGCACAGCGTTATTGGCGAAGAAAGGCAGACCTTGGCCATTCTCATTCCATGTCACTGGCGCAATCAAATAGTTTCGACCGGGAGTAAGTCTTTTTATATCCGCGGGTGAACTAGTGAACGCGGCACCGGTAATGATATGGCAGTCGGCAGCGTGCCAATCCCAATACAGGATGTTGTACTTAACAATAGAGCCTAGGTTTGAGAGGGAGTCGAAATGATTAGCCACAAATTATGTTATGTCGACAGAAATAGACATACCAGTATTAGAACTACTTGGGGGATCCCATGTGACAGTAAATCTATCAGTAGCAGGCTCTACCTTGACGTTCTGTGGGGGAGCAGCAAGTTTCGGGGTTGCCTTGGCCGATAGGTTCGATGTATATGGACCAACGGAATAATCCCCATAACAAGCCCGCACAGTAACCGTGTATGTCCATCCTTCGAGGGGCTACTGTGAGTCCCATCTGTTCGATGATGTTGTTGTTGGGGAATACGTGTTGGCACCTCCCTTAATAGCGACAGAAACATCGTAACTGTAAGCGCCATAAACTGTGAGCAATCCACTGGTTAGTTCGGATATATAGGACATCTGGTTGCATGAAGAAGTGGAGATGGCAGGTTGATAAGTTGGAGGATATCCTTCAGAAATGGAGCAGGGACTGGGGTATTCTTCCTGACTGACTGGTTTTGGCTATGTTTCGGTGATATGTAAGGAGAGAATTGTAGACTGTGTTACTTGCCTGGGTCCCAGGTGGTGGTGACACCTTGGGGAGAATAAAAGACGCGGAAATTGGACGGTTGCGGTAGAGATCGGGCCAAACTTGAATCGCTCTGAGCAGGAGCCTTGATTGGAGTCTTACCGAGGTTGAAATCTTGAATTAAAGTCTTGGAGGAGGCGCTAGCAATCTGAAACTCTCTGAAGGCATTCGGATACAAGCCGTCAGTACCTGCTCAGGTTAATGAAATGAGAACGAGAGATTATGCTTGGCCACAATGGGCAGCAAAGACATACCTGCAGGGCAGCTGCTGGGTTGACAGTCCTAATATGTGAAAGAGACAAAGCTTTGGCAAATAGTTGTCATAAATGTATGATCTGGAGATAAGAAATACTCACATAGTTATCTGCAAGTTGTACTAAATGAATGGGGGATTGTTTAGTAGACTACTTGGATATATAATCAGGAAGTAACTTGTTGTACATCTCTGTGTTCTTGTCGAGGTCATCCCGGCCCCCAATGAAACTCCTCTGGGGTATATCAGCCATGGCAATCTTGACGTTGGGGATTGCCGCTCGGGCATTGGTGACAAATGTGTTTACACTATCCAGGGTGCCAGCAGCATCGTTATAGAACCATCCCATGTTGTTAAAGCCAAGCATGAAGAGGATGAGGTCTGCGGGCCCGGACTAGAGGACACCCTGAATTAAGCCTTTGTCAACCGCCACAGGTCTGTCTAGATGTCATGTCAGTAGCATGGAAGACTTGCTAAGAGCGTTTTGCATGTCCAAATATCACATCACGTACCCCTATATTGATCACGTTAGCAAGACTGTTTCCTTAGCTTAAGTGAAAGGAAGCCTGTATTGAGAGATGGTTTTGCCCGGAGAAGATAAAAATGAGATTATTGATATATCTTACCATACTGAAAAGTGGTTGCAATTTGACAAGAACTCTTTGTCCACGTCTGTAGTATAGCCATCAGAAGTCTTAGAGGCGCTGGTGGGAACCGGCTTTCCATAAAGAACTGGCGGAGACGGTGCTAAAGGGGGATCTGGAGGTAGCTAAATAAATTTTATACTTAGATCTTGACTGGGACAATGTCAAAAGAGTGGATGACGAATATATACCGTGCCTTTGTACGGTCCGACTATTTCAACGTCGATGTCGTTCTGCTCGAAGAATTGCCAAATTCGATAGCGCCAAGTGAAGTCACCCTCTGGGCCTAGAAAAGTAAAAGTTATTAGGAGAGGCATGTTCGAGGGGTATAGCTGAGAATCTGTATAATTGTGCATCGGTTGGGATTATCAAGATGACTTACCTTTAGACATGGAGTCACCAACAACCATGGCTTTGAGAGTTGACTGACACACAACAACTGACAAGCCAGGGCTGGATACATTTGTTGAAGCAATCATGTTGGCAATCATGCCATCAACAGGACCAAAGCTAACACACGCTTGAATGGGCAGGAGGGCTGGCGCAAGTCTACTGACAATCTCATACTCAGAGACAGCGCTGATATTGGTTGGTAAAGGAAGTGCAGGGATAGTTGAAAGTTGATGCAAGCTCTATGGAATGGAATATGCCATATGTACCGCTGAGGAAAACTTAATGGTACTGGTGGCATTGCCTGTACTCATTGCTGCCACCATGGAAGTGGTATCAGTTGTCTGGCTCGAAACGAGACCAGGCAAGAGAAGGGCACAACTCAGAGCAGCGGATACCACAGGGCATCGCCGCATTTCTAAAAGAGTTTCAAATATAGTGAATTCAAGTAAATTGTTTTTATTCTCATATCAAACTCTCTATTTCTATGGCATTTTAGACCTTTTATATTCCAATATTTACCCTTATCTGAGCACGGAGAGACTTATAAGAAGCAGTATGGCGTGAGAGAATTTTGCCTTGTGTCGATCAACACGTATATTTTCTTGCGCTTAGAACCAACAACACAATACTGAAATTGAGGCCTCTCCGGAGCACATATCTCTCAATAGCTGATTAGAGCCTAGGACGCTAGAGCTCGTAACTGTAGACCCGCTTCCGCATCTGGACCAACACCGTAATATCGAACCCTATCGCTTGTCTGCCCCTCACCATCACACTTAATGTTGGTTCATAGTGTCGCTGTTAAACAGTTACGTCGGCATCTCGTCGTCGGGCTCTTCGCCATACGAACTAGTCATTTCTAAATCGCAAAAGTACCGTCTAACCGCTCTATGAATCAGGTAGGCGATCAACATCATAACACCACACACTTTCACATGGCAACATGGCAGCCTCAGGCAGTGAGTCATCACCTTATCTTCCCTCTCTTCTCGATCCGGGGTATGAAACAAGTCAGGGGCATTACCACCTACACGACCAGACCCAGACACTCAACATGGATGAAGAGAGACGCCAGAGGATCGCAGCGGCTCTTTGCCAGTATCGTGAAACGGTATTGCAGCACAATTTGTTCTTGCTGCGTCTCCTGGTAGAGGGCGTCGAAACCCAGCTTGCTCCGCCAGACTATCCAGAATCAGCTGCACAACGTCTACGGATAAAAGGAATCCGGAGACGCATAGAAATTCCCAAGTTTATAAAGTCGCCACGAGATGTCATTGATGAGAATGTCATTTCTTCACTGATCTTGTCAGCCTCGCTCGAAGGAGTCGACAACGATCCAGTAGACCTTGAACAGAGAAGGGAACATTTTGCCGGTGTTCAGGCAAGCATTACTGAGAAAGGTGTTGAGGTTTCTGAATTCCCTCCCCCAGACTTGGAGTACCTCTGCACGCTTGTTAGTGGTATCACAGGTCCTGGACTTCCTTTCCATCGACAAGTGAATCATTCGACTTCGTGACCCCTCCTGCATTCCAAGATGTAGAGGAGATGGCGGAGGCTGTCTGTGTACCAATTCGAAAGGTCAATGGGGAAAGTGAATACAATGAACTCACCTGCATCTGGGAAGAATGGCAGATTGCCATCGCATTCAAGATTGGCGGCGGACCTCGTTCGTGGGGTGGCTCATATGCTATATATTGCCTAAAAGAGGACAATAAGCAGTGGAAATGGAGATATGGCGTTCATGACGAGGATTGGTACAGCAATGTCTACGAGAATGTTGAGGAATTTCTCAGCTTCTATGCTCACTTCAATGAGCAAACTGAGGAAGAGCTCAAGGGAAGCATCCTGAGCTTGACAGCACTACGACAGATGTGAGAAGATATGTTCTTATCAATGTTCAGGGCTGAAAGTTTCTGTTGCCTACTGAGATCAGACCATATATAATCAGCACTATGCTACTAGTTGACGTTCCCTTGTGAATTAAATGCCTTACTGCACCTAAAACGAGCTTTCCACTAAACAATATAAGCTTATCAATCCAGCCACGCGAGACGAGTGCAGCATCTTAATGCTGATCATATAGTACCCATAGAAGTGACACAACACAAATGCTCCCCCCGACCGAAAATTTTTCCATAAACCACTCTGTAGCGATCGGTTGGCTTTATTAGGTAGCTGCTGTTTGGCAAGTCTGGCAAGTATACCCACAGACAGATACAGGCTACATATAAATATGTCTGGCTTGGAAAGATCCAATGGCTGTGCCGTCCCCTCAATCTCAAATATTTCCGTACCAACCACCTCTTCCTAAAGGTGGCCGTAAAACTTTAGGAAGTGAGCCAGTCCTCGTCGTGCCACAAAGTACTCCATAACTCTTTGTAAAAACCCAACTCTGCCGATAGTGGGCTTCCTCTTCTTTAGAGTCTGAGGCAACCCATAACCAGTTGTGCTCTCGATCGCATACGATCGTGGACTCAATCCACTGGCATTAGTTATGCAGCTAGCCTCAATTTTGAGATAAAGAACACGGAGCACAGTGTCATTACTTTAAGTAAACTCTGGGCTAGGTATAGAGCGAAACGTCGAGGCTAGATTGCATTCTTGCTAAGTGTTATACAAGCTTATTCCATTATAAATCCTCCAGTTGCAGTTTAGAGATACAGGACTGGAGCTAATTCGTCAATAAAATACCAGTATTAATCGCTGCGAAGCTGTTGCGTCGACTTACCCTACTCGAATCCTGTGAAAAGCATGTTCAGTGCTACTATTCATGCTAAAATAGCCTACTTCGCTCACGACTCGCGTCCTAGTTATAACAAAAAGATACCTAGCAGCTGCGGCATCATATAGGCGGACAGTATCGCTCGAAAGAACTCGCCGGAACCATTACGCATTACGACTAGGGCGTCGATGTTTTTGAACGTCCCACGGGTAATGTGTGAGAAACTTATCATAAAAGAAGACACGTTGCGAATCTTCAATAGATAGTAGGTTTTACTAATTAGCATAAGTATTACTAAATAATTAACTCCTATAAAGTATAATTACTAAACTAAAATTTAGGGCAGTATGGAATATATATGTAATTACTCCAGCATCAGCGGCATCAGCGGCATCAGCGGCATCATCGGTAATACTGGCAATACCGGCAATACCGGCTCGAAAGGAAAGTATTATTAGTCAAGGCAGATTATTTAGGATTGTTAGCCTCTGTAACACTCCATTAGCTGGAACTACCCGGCGGGGCGCATTCAAGGTCGGTCCAATAGCAATAGCTTGTCGCGACCCCGCTTTAATGCTAGCTATAGGATTATAAGTATAAAGAGGAAAGAGTAGGTAAGAACTGGAGGAGGTCAGGAATAAATTGTCATCCCAAAGAAGACCTAGCTATCAATTGAGTCATCACAGAGACCCAGCAGCTATATCACGGCGACTGTATCACTCCTCTCAGAGCTATTCATTTGGCCCCTGACAGTCTCTGACTGGAAGCGTTCCCATGTTATTAGCCTTCACGTTTTTTCTTTTCGTTTCACTAAGTTTCTTAAACTAAGTCCAGGAGTAACTGAGACCGAGCGAGTCGCAATTCCTGAGAATGCCGTCAATCAAGTCTCTGTATCCGAGGGCTTGGAATAGTCGCCCACCAAATAACAGCCCAGTGCCCAAGATTGCCCATAAATCATTTTGTAAGGCGGTTGGCGCAAACTTCCTCTACCTCCAGTTTCTCTTTCTTGGCCTCTTCTGCTACATCTTTGGGTCTCTATTCCTCCAGACGAGCCATATTCATAATCTTCACGTGGTCTTTGTCGATTATGATGGAGGTTCCATTGGCCGCGCTGTGCTGCGTGCTTATGCTGCTCTCCAAGGGCCAACATTTCCATCATTGATTCAACGATCGCCCTCCGATTTTCCAACCTCGATCGATCTGCTTGAAGCTGTGTGTAAGACGAGATACTGGGGGGCTCTCTACGTGTCACCAGGCGCATCAGGCAGGCTGCAAGAGGCATTGGCGGACGGCACAGCGGCATCGGCATACAACAACACTGACGTGATGGCGTATATATGGAATGAAGCTATGTATGCGCCCACCGTCGACTCGGCCATATCGGCCAGCCTTGAGCTTCTATCTGGGGCAGCCAGGGTAGCATACAGTACTGGGAATGGCACTGGCAATATTACATCTGTCTTCGGCCCTGCTACACTTTCGGTCCTCGCAGACCCTTGGGAGCTCCAATCTATCAACATTCAGCCAACAGCTCAAGGGTCAAGAGCCATCTACAACACTGTGGTCATCATCTTAATTCTGATCCAAGAGTTCTTCTACCTTGCTACCATCAATGGCCTCTATGCTCAGTTTAAGCTATATGCCTATGTCGATCCATATCGGATTATTGTTGTCCGCAATGCAATTTCCCTCTCATACACGTTTATAGGGTCACTATGCGTTATCAGTACCATCTGGGCTTTCAAATCAGGCTGGGATATCAATGGAAACCAGTTTATTTTATCCTGGCTCGTTTTGTGGCTCTTCGCGCATATCAACTTTCTCACCATTGATGTATTTACGATATGGCTACCACATCCGTTTGTCCCAATGGCCCTCGTGTCATGGATCATCTTCAATGTGACCTCCACTCTGCTGCCTTTCGATCTGAGCCCGGCAGTCTATCGCATCGGGTATATATTTCCCGCTCACGAGCTCTATCAGGTACTGATAGATATCTGGTCTCGTGGTTGCAATCCCCAACTGCACTATGCACTACCAATCTTGTTTGCTTGGGAACTTGTGGCCCTCATCTCAAGTGCTTTTGGGGTATTTCGCAGATGTCACTTTGCAATGCTTGGGGAAGACCTGCAGAAAAAGGAGTTCAAGGAGCGCCTTGATGCAGCCATGGAATTTGAGATGAAAAGAATGAATGAGACGAAACAAAAACATCCCGAGCCTGTAAAGCCAGAGGTCGAACAAAAGCATAAAACAACACGCCCTAAGAAGTCTATCTCTGAGGGTGAAGACGAAGAAAGGGTGGTGCGAGAAGAGCTGTCCCTTGTCCTCGAGCAGGTCAATACTAGACAACGACGGGATGAGGAAAGAATGAGTACGGCTTGCAACTTTGGGCCGGCATTCACCCCACTGTTCAGCAACGAGGGTGATAGTGACACGTAGGAGATATGGAATGAAGTCGAGGGAATAAAGAATGCCAGTGAAATGTAAAAGTCCTCTTCAGGAAAGTATTAGGAATTGTGTTACAGCTCTTGGTTAATAAGTCAAAAAGGTGGCCCTGTTGTGGCGAGAGAGTATTGATAAGCTTAGAGAATGTGATTATCATCTTAATCAAAGCATTCGGGGACGGGGAAATAGTGATAGACCAACTTTCCGAGTAACATGTAGGCACGCTAGTGATATTCTTTCTCGTTCTAATCTGACTGCCTTAGGGTTAGGGTTAGTTTTCTATCGCTTGAAAAGGGTCTAGAGTGGAAAAGATTGTTGGACATGGATTAAATGCTTCCATTCCTACCAAGTGACTTAGTATAGCAAGGGTTCCAGTTCCGTGTCCTCGGATTACTGATAAAACGTCCTATCTCGTCAAGTTGCAGGAACTTCATGCCGAACTCCTAGACCACCTTATTTGAGACTAACTAGCAAAAGGGAAGATGTGCCGTCACGTCACTAGTGGGACGTCTAGCTGAGATGCTAGATATTAACTGTTGATGTTTTGAATGGTTAACTTTTAGGGTGAGGTCGGAGCCAAGTACCCACGTACCACTGGTGCGCGCCTCTAGCTATTTGTAATCCTCTGCATATTTCGGTCCATAAAACGCTTGATGAGCTCATTGTCATGGAGAGCATATTATGATACGGAGGACAATAAGTAATGTGTAGAAACTTCTAAAGTTTGGTACCGTTGAGTTCGGGCGAGCTGTAGAGAGGCACAGCTAGCTGTGCCTCTAGTGGCCGCCTTGAGTTCGCATAGAATTTGTAAGCACATCAGACAATACGGTGAGGTCTAACCTAAAGCCCTGGGAACCAACCATGAGACAAGAGGAAGTTCTAATACAGTACCCCTTGTGACCGCAAAATATCAGTCAGCCCAACAGACAACCAGGTTTAGACCTTACTCAAGCGGTGCGTGGACGTTGCAACGTCTTACACCCATTTACAATGACAAAGCTGATTACAAAGGATGATGTAAAATGAGGTTAGTCCTCAGGTCATAACTCTACATTAGAGGACCCTATAAAACACTCATTGTTCAAAGTACATTATCTTAAGTATAATATCTTCGATAACTCATTTTTTAAACCAATTTATGGCAACGAGCAACTGTACGTGAGTAGTCATTCCCAAGGGCCAGGTACCGAGGTCCTATTTCGGTATTCTCAGATTACAACTGCGGTATGAAGATGGTTTATAGTCCATCCGGACGTCTCGGCATGCTCGGTCTGTAGCATTCTTTTTTCTGTATTATTTAGAAGAAGATATTTAAAGACATATACAAAAGAATTATATGAAGTTGTGGCTGTTTGATTAATGGTTGAGTGTAATAATACGGTACTACCCTTTCACAAGGGACGGACGACGTTATCTGCCATTTCGTAGAATTATATTTAATTCACTGCAGGGCCACTTTGATAGCCTGTACGAGGTCCTCCTTGTGCAGTCCTAACTGCTCAAGCTTCTCCAACTCCGTCGAATCGGTCTTGTGATTGAAGTCACCGCCATGGCCCTCAAGGAAATGTGTGACAAAGAATTTGATAAAAGGCGCGATGCCGTCACCCTGACCGATCTTAGCCTCATACTCTTTAGCCACTTCGTTAACATCTCGTATCTTGATGTCCCAGTCCGCGTCTGTCGTCCCTGTTGCGCGCTGAACAGCGTCTAGGATCTCTCGCTGTGTTAAGTGGAACGATGGCGTATATACAGCTTTGTTTTTGTACTTGGCCAATTCAGCCTCCGGTAAGCTCAGCACTGCAGCAACTGCTTCGGCAGTATGTGAGATAGTCGCCGTATTGATCTTGGCATCGGCGCCTCGCCAGATCGTTGCCTTGCGAGTATTTGGTTCGATACCCCATAAGCCCTGAGTAAGACCTGCATCGAGCCACGGGCCTACGGCGATAGATATCCAACTGCTGACACCGATAGTTTCAATCAAATCTCGAATGTGTTTCTTCGCTATGAGTAGCTCGTTCTCCTCTACAAGCTGGCCAGCAAAGGGGTCGGGGCCGAACTCAGATGGGAGAATATAAGGTACGCCAGCATTAGCGGCCGCGCGGATGGCAGGTTCTTGAAGCTCTACGAGTTGAGCTAGAGGCGGCATCAAGACGAGGACATCTTGACCTTTGAGCACCTCAGTGAGGAAAGCTTCATCCTTAAGGTTGCCCTTCTTGACAGTAATACCAGGAGGAAACGTGCTGGCAGCCTCAGGTCGCTGAATAGCGGTAATCGTATGGGCGCCCAATTCGACGAGGGCATCGATAGTCGGCTTCCCAAGCTGGCCGCTAGCGCCAGTAATCGCTATCTTCCGTCCCTGGATTGCTGGAGCCATTTTATACTAATTGTAAAATGGACCAGTAAAACGTGACAGATTCACCCGAAATAACGAGACACGCAAGCTGACCTGAAGTTAGCGGGCTATATTAATCTTTTGTCGATTCAAGCTGAACTCAACTTTAAATTCTTCTGAGACCTGGAAACTGAGGGAGGTTTAATCGCGACTGAATGGACTTTCTGTTTCCTATCACGAAGGATCAAGCCGACATAGTAGGGAAGGTCAGCACGATGAGGAATCAAGCCATATTGGATTATTGAAGCTGGCACATCGCTTATTATACGTCGTTTTTAACCGGCATTGCCGTTCAGAACCTAAGCAGAATGTGGTGTAATATTGATTCCTAACTATAATTAACTGAGATTTCTAATAGCTGGTGTGGCTTGCATGATTAGTTGTTCGATTAGTCACTATGTGGCGCTTTACAAATCAAGCCGGTGTGGTTGATAATTGACGAAATAATTACGTCTTAAAACTCTATTAGCTAGAGGTGTTATGTAGAAGATTCATTAGTTAACCCACCATCTCGCAAAGTGTCAAAGTAGTGTGACTTATCCCTCACTTAAAGCACCCAAATCGGTCAGAGTAAGGCCTTTCATTATTATTATTATTATCGCTACTATTATTAACTGAACTTATACTTATGACACAACTAGCAGACACCTCAACTTGATAGCACCACTTCTGCCACAGACAGCCCATTCTGATGGCATAACAATGGGGACGTCTATTCCGGCAATGTCCAACGTTCCCACAGAACTGACGACAGCGCGAGCGGCGCTTTTCAAGTGTAAGCAAACTCTCAAACTCTTCAATATTTTCATCCCGCTTGCAGATGATCTTGCGTTCAGTTATTCCTTCTTAAACTTGTTCTCCCAGGATCTCATCGGCGTGCAATTTCTGCTGGTCGAAATAGGAATTGGCCTTTGGGCTTGGTTCGAAGTGCGCGGATCGAACAAGAGTGTTGGACGGGTACTCGTAGACGTCGATTCTGACTGCTGCGTTGTCCAAGTACATATCGAGAAATTGACTATCGGCCACCTCTGCCATGAAGCTGTCGTATCGTTCGATGTCAGTGATAGCAATTGTGTCCCGAGGAGAGAGTGTCATTGCCACAATGATAAAGAAGATGGCTAGTTGGAGGATAAGAGAGAAGGAAGGCATAAGGTTGGTGTCGAACGTGCAGTATGGTATGAGCTTGGTTGAACTCCTCCGTTCTTATCTTTGTAGAGGCGAGGCAGGGTCCTTTATAGTCCGGGGATGGAAAAATAGTCTAACATGTGAAATTGAACACAATGTTATGATATTCGAATTTACATCACGATTTAGACTACTAATGAGGCTATGATCGAGCCATTTTTTTACAAGAGCCTGTTTATACCCGGAAACCGGCAGCAGCGTGAAAGGTTAGCAAGGTCGTGATTGGACCTTGATCAATGCTGTTGGTTCTACGTGCATTTCCGACAGGTAGGCCTATCGCTTGTGCCGAGTTCCGAAAGGACTTAAATTCCATAACACACCTTGTTAAACCGAAGCTTCTATATGCCCAGGAGGTGGCATATTAATAAGTAAGGCTAATTATATAAATAAGCCTTAAAAAAAGAGAAGGCTAAGTTATATAATAATAAGAAGCTTAAATAACCTTAGGCCTAATTATATTACCTAAAAGTAAAAAAGTAAAAAGAATAATTAATTTAATTATAATTATATAACCTATTAAGTTTAATAATTAAAAGTCTTAAAGCTATATTTCTTTAAGGTAGTTATAATTATAATAATAAATTATTAATTAATAAAATAAACTATATATTTATACTTAATACTGCATTAAGATATTATTAACTGCTAATATTAAAACCTATTCTTTTAATAGCTTAATTAATTAAAATTCCTATAAGTAGTCTTATACTATAAAGATAAGTATTAAGTAAGTATATAAATTAGGCCGCTTATTTAACTTTAATTAATTTACTACTTTATATATAAAAGAGCTTAAAAGGCCTAAATTTAAGGATTTTTTAATAAAAGAATTAATTAAAAGTAATACTTAACCTTTAAGGTTTATTTAAAAAGAATAACTTATAATAATATATATTAAACTCTTTCTTAAAGACTAAAAGGTATATAAAGTTAAAATAATAATCTATTATAATAACCTTAATTAATATAATAAATAGGCTAATAGTATTTAAAATATTTTTAATTAAATAATTAAAAAGATTAGCTTATATTATATTAAGACCTATTTATTTATTATAAATAGATTAAAAAAATATAATAATATTTTATAATCTTTTAATAGTCTTAAAGATATATATAAAATTAATAATAACCTTAAAAGAAAGTAAGTTTAAAAATACTATTTTAAAGTATTAAAAAAGGCTTTAAATATTAAAATAAATTAAAAAAATAAATTACCTTTTAAAAGAAAAAAATAAGAATTATAAAGCTTAAGGGAATAGCTAAAGCTTAATATTTAAATACCTAATTTAATAATTTATAGTAGGCTTTTAAATATTATTTTAAGATCTTCCTTTAAATTAAATATAATTAAAATAAAAAAGAAATTAAAAATATTATATATCTTTTATTAATATTTTCTATTTAATTTTAAATTAAAATTTAAAAAGGGAAATAAAAAGGAGATAAAGCTATAATAAATTATATTATAAAAAGGAGCTTTAAATTTATATTTTAACCTTTATTATTAAAAGAAAGGAAATAAAGTTAATTTATAACTTAAGACTTATAAAAAGGTTTAATTAAATATCTTTAACTTTTATAAAAGACCTTAAAACTATATATTTTATATAAATAAAATTATAAGAACTTAAATATAATATTATATTAAGTAGCTTTCTAAAAGAAAAGGCTAAAATATTATTAATAATTATAAAAGTAATAAAGCCTTTAAGAAAAATACCTAAAGTAAAAAAAGGAAGTTTAAAACCTTTATAAAAGACTTTAATATAAGGATAAAGCTATATAAAAAAAGTTTAATTAATAATTAAAGGTTAAAATTATAATCTTTAAAAAGGCTATTACTTTTCTTATAATAAGTAGTAAATACCTATTAAGGAGCTTAATAATCTTAAATTTAAGAACTATAATATATATCTTTAATAATATTAATTAATTAAATCGGTTAAAGAGTATATAATATAAAAAAGGAGTTTATATTAAATTATAATAGATATTAATCTTAAGGTATAGTAATATATAAATTAAAATATTAAACTTAAAGAATAAGTATTATTTATTTATTTTAAAGGGTATTATATATTACCTATAAATATAAATTAATTTAATATCTTTATAAAAGCTATATAAATTAAGGTATTAATAGGATTAATAAAATAATTAAGATATAATTTAATATATTAATAGGTAGATTTTATATAANTATAAATTAAGGTATTAATAGGATTAATAAAATAATTAAGATATAATTTAATATATTAATAGGTAGATTTTATATAAGTTAAGTTTAAAGTATAATTAATATATCTTAAAATATAACTTTAAAACTTTAAATTAAGCTATATTTCCTCTAAGGTATTTATAATATAATTTATAAATTAAAAGAAAGCCTAATAAAGTATTAATAATTTAGTAATACTATTAAATTTCTATATATTTTAACCTTTTTATATTATATATTAAGTATTTATTATTATATACTTAAAGTCTTATATTATAATTAATATAAAATATATAATAATTCTCTATAAAGCTCTAATATATATAGTAGTCTTTAATATAATACTAACTTCTTTATTAAAGACTTTATTAATTTATTAAAGTTATATTTTTAAAGTATTTATTTTATAAACTTTTAATAGGCACTTAAGCCTTTTAATCTTTTTAATATTATTAATAATAGCTTTAACTCTTTAATAGGTTAAAACTTTTAACTTATTAATTAATAGAAGCTATATATAGTAATTAAACTTTAATTTAAATATATATAAATATTATTACTTATAGCTATTATATTTATAATAGCTAATACTTTTTCTTTTATCTCTTAATTAGTTTTACTTAATTATCTTAATTAATATATTTAATAATAACCCTATATAATAAATTAAGTTAATTAGTTAATTATACTTAATCCCCTTTAGTCTATTTAGTTAATACCCTTTATAGTTATTAATTAATAAAATATATCTTATTAATATTATTATTATTAATATAAGTTAATAATTAGGTTACTTATAAATTAAAATAGTTATTATTTAATATAATAATAATTAAAGGCTTAAGGAATTAAAAGATAAAGCTAAAGACTTTAAAAAGATTAATTTATTTAAAAGTTTTTAAAGGCTTATAGCACTTTATAAAATAATAAAAAAGGGTTATTTTTTAATTAAATTAATTATATTTAATTATAAGCTTTCTTTCTTTTAATAGTATTAGTTATATATAGTAAATTAATAGTAAATAAAAAGGTTAAAATTAAATGTTTTTTTTTTATTCTTTTTTTTATTTTCTTTTCTCTTTTTTTTCTCTTTTTTTTTTCTCTCTTAAAAGAAAAGCTACCCTTAAGGCTAATTATCTTTAAGGTTAATAGTTAAAAATAAAAGATAAATTACCCTTAAGGGTAATAAACTTTAAAGTTAATAATTAAAAAAAAAGAAATAAATTACCTTTAAAGGTAATATATTTTAAGGTTAACTTTAAGTAAAAGGGTTATCCTTAAAGGTAATAGTCTTTAAGGTTAATAATTAAAAAAGAGAAATAAATTACTTTTAAAAGTAATATACTTTAAAGTTAACTTTAAGTAAAAAGGTTACTTTTAAAGGTAATAATTTTTAAGGTTAATAATTAAAAAGAGGACTTCCGGGTGAGCAAGTAGCCGCGACATAATTTGAACCCCTCGCCATTTTTTCTTTTCATCTTCGCCTTCCCACGGCTCCGCCCTCCCTGGTACATATATACCAATAGCGTAAGTCCACCCTCTGGGGATCGGGTATACAAAACCACGTGGAAATGCCCGGATCATTGGAGTCTCATATAGCGGGAAGAAAAGGAATCCATGTGCCGCTGGAGTAACAGTCACTTTCATGAGATTTGGGAACCGTGATTCTCGCAAAGCGTATCGCACGGCCTGCTCATCGGCTCCGGATTCAAGAACAGCAGCCTGCTCTTCAACAAGCCGCTCGTAGTACGGGAGTGCCTCGCGTGGTCGCATAAGATTGTCGAGTAATGTTTGCTGCTCGTTACCATCCGCTTTATCCGCCAATCGCGACCCCACGTCTTCTATTGCTTCCCTGCAGCGTTGCTGGAACCTTGAATGGCCTTGATAATCGTTATCATCGGTTTCAAATTCATCGGAGCTGTAGTCGTCATCCGAGTTATTGCCATTACTTCCCAAAGATTGAAGAGTAGCGTCGTCCCAGATAAGTTCCTTGACCTGTTGTCTGAACTTATCATGATTCGCGATTGCAAGGAAAACTTCAATGTTGAGCGGATTTGCAGAGATGAAAACGCGGTTGAAACGTAAGGGCGCGTGACGATTGAGATGGCGGCACGTTAGATGTAGATTCTTAATGTCGCGATTGGGGAGAAGGTCGAATATGTTCTTGGCCAATTCATTGGGAAGTCTGTGAAACACAGAGCCTTTGTCGTTAGTTGCGGCCATAGCAATGGGTGGTGGCATGCGTGGAGAGATAAAGGAAATAAAATGCAGCTGTCGCAAATTTAAGCAAAAGCGGAAGCAGACTGTTACTGTTAAACCGAAGCTTCTATATGCCTAGGAGGTGGCATATTAATAAGTAAGGCTAATTATATAAATAAGCCTTAAAAGAAGAAAAGGCTAAGTTATATAATAATAGGAAGCTTAAATAAGCTTNAAAAGCGGAAGCAGACTGTTACTGTTAAACCGAAGCTTCTATATGCCTAGGAGGTGGCATATTAATAAGTAAGGCTAATTATATAAATAAGCCTTAAAAGAAGAAAAGGCTAAGTTATATAATAATAGGAAGCTTAAATAAGCTTAAGCCTAATTGCCTTACTTAAAAGTAGGGAAATAAAAAGAATAATTAATTTAATTATAATTATATAACCTATTAAGTTTAATAATTAAAAGTCTTTAAGCTATATTTTTTTAAGGCAGCTATAATTATAATAATAAATTATTAATTAATAAAATAAACTATATATTTATATTAAGTATTATATTAAAATATTAATAACTACTAATATTAAATTTTATATCTTTAGTAGCCTAATTAATTAAGACTCCTTTAAGTAGTCTTATATTATAAAAATAAGTATTAAATAAATATATAAATTAGGCTATTATTTAATTTTAATTAATTTATTATTTTATATATAAAAGAGCTTAAAAGGCCTAAATTTAAGGACTTTTTAATAAAAGAATTAACTAAAGGTAATATTTAACCTTTAAGGTTTATTTAGGGAAAATAACCTATAATAATATATATTAAACTCCTTCTTAAAGACTAAAAGGTATAT
>WETZ01000079.1:0-51081 GCA_011034095.1 Fusarium cf. aywerte
TAAACCTTAAAATACAGTATATTTCACAGTATAAATAGACTTTAAGGTTTATAGCTATATAGGATTTTTATATAAATTAAAGAAATTTAGTATAGCTTACTTTAGAGCTTATATATATCCTATTAGAATATTAGCTATTTTAAGCTTAATTTCGATTTTTAAGGATTTTTTAAAAAACAGCTTTTAAGGTGAAAAGTCCACTGGCCAACTCACTTGTGGAGTACGTTATATTAATACCTCAACTAATATATACTATTAACTCTTCTTTTATCTGTTATATTAATCCTATCAATATAATATAGCACTAGGGTATCTATTTATAATTTAAATATAATTTATAGCTCTACTTATTATATCTAGGTAGAAACCCTATTATCCTATAATATTAGTAATTTATTTTAATACTGCCAGCCGGTTATACTGCATGCTATATACTTCTTACAGGAATATATCTTTTACATATAGCTTCTGGCAAGCTATACCTTACTGATAGTTATAAAGGAAGGTTATATAAATTGGATGGCTTATAATTTAGATTCTTTACCTAAAGTGCCTAACACAGTTCTAACAGGACAATCTGGCACAACAGAATGTTGAGGAGCTGTATGTAAGAGTTTTTTTCGATTACAGGCTAATATGACTTTAGTTCGGCCACTTGGCGTCTTCAATAATTTCCCCGTCGTCAATGCATAACCTCGAGGTTTCGCCCAAGAATTAATAATTGCCAACAAAGACTCACGGGAGTCGTATATGCCTTCAGGCGGGAGGGTATCGTCCGGGAAGGCAAGCTGGTGGCTTTGGTCCATTTTCGCTGGCTGTGTTGCTAATCTTGCTATCATACAGAGCGCAGGTCGCGCCGGTCATGTCTAATGCGCGCTGGTCAATCGTGCGACGATTGCTGACATGATTTAGGCACCTAGGCGCCCATGTATTGGCCGCCCGTGGGATCACATGCCCTAGTGATCAACTAGCTTAAATTAAGCATAACGTTCAAATGAAGGGATTCAAAACCAGTGGCTAGCTATTGGGCGAACGCTTGGTGCGGCTAGAGTGACGGGGGTAAAGATTTGCATTGGCTAGGAGGAAAGGCCGCTTCCGCGAGCCTTTAATTAGCGCAACCGGCGTAACTTTCGTCCATCAAGAAGTCTGCTCTCCTTGCGCATGGCTGACACGATTTGATTGTCTCTTTATTTGTCTAGCCTTCCGGCTTGTTGCTTGTAAACTATCAACGAAATGGCGTATCGCAACACGCTTCGTTTTCAGCTCTTGATCGTTACTCTTCTTGCAAGTGCGCTTTGCGTGCAGGCTCGTCGAGGTGGAGGAGGCGGCGGTGACTATGACGGTGGATCAAGCAGTGACGGAGGGAGCAGTGACGGAGGAAGCAGTGACGGCGGAAGTGGTGACAGTGGTCCTAGCCCCCAGGAAAAAGCACGCAATGATGGATGTCGGATGGAAATTGGTCATACCAGTCCAGTCTGGTTGCACCGATGGGTTGGCACATACTACAATGGAACAGTAGTAAGTGGAGAGAAGTCCCTGTAACTAAAAACGAGAAATGCCTGTCATCTAACACTTAAGAATAGGAAGTTTCAATCGAGCTCGATCGATGTAATGGCACTTGCAAGGAATCAGAAAGTACGGTCAACTGGGAGCTGACTGGCGTATTGTCTATACTGGATCCTATGCATTCCGCTGCAGGGAATAGTAGACCTTACGTGCCACGCCCAAAAAACCCCTTCATTGGCGTTCTATATGGATGGCCCAAGGGCGTCAACCAGTCCGAACTCCTTGCACATCGCGACGACACATTTCTTCCGCCGTCTGTTAACCTCGCCATGGAAACTGTCTCAGAATTTCACTATAATGAAGTCATGTACGGGCTTAAGCCGTCCGATACTGTGAGCCGTGATAATCCAACCTGCAGGGTACAGGACGTGACCAGTACGGACGACGGATACGAATTCGAATGCGTATATGATGGACTTGGAGTCTACAGAGCAATGGACAGCAGCCAGTTCACAGCCCCCATAACCAACTCTAGCGGAAGGAGCCCCCTGTTAGTAGAACCTGGGAACAACACTATGCTCTCCGGCAGTTTCGATCCGAATGCAGCTGAATTCGAATGGAGAGGTCCCTTTAACGCCTTTGCTGGATCCTTCGGTCAAGATTCTATGAGGAGGTCTTACGCAACCGAACGTAACCACATAAGCGTGGATAAAGCTCCTTATATGGGCGAATTTATAGTTCGCTTTCATGGCAAGGTAGATCTTGAGTATAGCCATGAGATGGTAGTTAAGAGCGGGCATGATGTGAGCTGGGATAAGGATGAAGCAAAGATCCAAAATGTTACTTATTGTTCAGCGGCTCCCGGCAGATTCTCTTACAACCTGTGGGAACTCTGTTTTTCTTTCTCTATACTTTTAATAGTTTATATATAGAGAATCTTAATGCAAGGCTAATAGGGTAGCTAACTGAATTATAATATAGTAGTCACGATCGTTTCCCACATGCCATTTGCCTTCAGATTGCTTTGCGGTCTCCTCGAAAGGTTCGAGAGAAACGCCAGGAGGTCATCAAGCATCGGCAAGATCTAGGAACGTGACACCATTCTTGTCTGGTTAAATAAACACAATGCAATTATTCCACGGCGAGGCCTAGGACTTATGTAAAACCGTAAAGATTGCATTCTAAAGTAGCCTTGCGCGGCTGTAGCCAGCCAGGTTGATTGTCTCGTAGCAGTAAGACACGGCTTTTGTGGGGCCGAGGCCCAGGGAGTTCGTTGGCCGTATGGGCCAAGAGATTGTCCAGGTATCGTTGAACGTGAGATGATACGAAGCCGAATATTTCATCGCGACAGATCTTTATCAATTCCTAGCTACGCAAACATAGTCCTTATACAGTTGCCAATTTGCCATCCTGACCCAGCAGTCACTTACTAGTTTCAGTCGTGATATTAAGAACGCCGACGACCTTGTCCACCACATTCTCAACCCCTGCATCAGGAAACAACCAGGATGTCAGTGCATGCACGAGGAAATGTACACTCACATTTGTCATGGCCTTGAACAAAATGAGATACCAAGCCATGATCCAGGTGTCGCCATCAGCCCACCTGTGAAGCACGTATCCTTCTCGAGCAAACCCGTAAAGGATGCACTTAATGGCTAGCACCGCAAGAAAGCCGAACAGACTCCTCTCCACCCATAGGTGTCAGCAGAGCCGACAACTGCAGCATACACAAAGTTCACCATAAGCCCGACCCAATTCCACGGCAATATCGTGTGTACCGTAAAAGTCCACAGTTCGATGATAACGTCACCTAGAGCGAAGACGAAATTCTTTGTTGGAAGGCTGAGCTGCAGCCAGGTGTTCCCTCCGGACGGGACAGTCTGAGTACGGCACCATGTCCAGGCTCTACCGTTCAGGACCAAGACGTCGATAGAACGGCTGTAGCCGTTGTTGCTGTTGTCGAAGTATCTACTACGTAACTGCCGCGCGGCCTGTTCCACCTCGCGAACGTACAGAGTGAAGCGGCGAACTAGCTGGTGTTGCTCGGTATCCAGGCTCGATCTCGCGGTCCACACTTCGCACCACATCATTAGCAGCAGAGCTGCCCCGAAAAGGTTGTTGGAGACTGCAACTGCAATTACAGTCGTGCGACCCCAATCGAAAGCAAGCGACATACCACAAATAAGGGCGTTTGTAAAGACCAGATTGTTGCAGATTGTCCAGACATGCTTGCGGTCTAGGTTGCGAAGAATTTCGTTGCAAACGGCATCTTCGGCACAGGATTTGTGGCCACAGCTCCTCCCCGCCGTCGGTATTGCTATAACCTTGGGCCCGTAGATGACAAGTAGCTGAGGCTCTGAGATGATCGTCTCATCATCCGAGGTCGCGGCTAAAAGCTCTGACACGACAAGTGGCGTCGTCGGGTCGTCTAGGCGGCGGTAGGCAGTATAACGCCTTGGAGTTGGAGGTTGAAACTGGCCATCGTCTGCCGCGGTTACAGGGCCAAGCCAGAACTTCTTGGCCCTGTAAAAGTCCGAGACGAACCGCGCAAGCCCAAAGTGGTAACGACACCAGAGCCAGGCTTGTATCGGGACTCGGGCTGTGCCCCCGTATCCAATAGCTTGGTTGTGCACGTCGAGGCCGTTTGGAGGACACTGTCACCACTGAGAATCCCAAGCACGGGGGAACTCGAAGGCGTGGATGAGGACAGGAATGATTCCAGATCTGTTGCCGTAGACAATGTTGTTCGCGTTCATATAGCCCCTAGCAACGACCAAGACGATCAGCCAGATCAGGATTTTGCCCGTGTGCTCGCTCGGGGGCGTAGGAACGAAGTCAGACAGAACATGCTAGAGAATAAAACGATTAGAAGTGATCCGTTTTTACTAAAGTAGGTAAGGGGAACAAGTAATACAATACTTACTGCCATGATTAGTGATTTTCTTTTTAGAACCGTGAGTGATTCTTCTCTCTAGGGATATCTTGGACGATGTTTCTCCGGTCCTGAGCCTCGATGATTCTACCCCGCTTTCATCCTGAGGTAGAGGAGAACTTTGCGAATGGGGGTAATCATCTAGCCTATATTACCTTCATCTTGGTCGAACTACTATACCCGAGCCATATTGGCTGCCATTCTCCAGGCTGGGAAGCCTGCTTCATCTTTTGGAGCATGTAATAATCATCCATATGGCAATAGACACGAAAGCCCTTCTTGTAAGCGCCATGACTTAAAGGCTTGCCTTAGAAGAATGGTAATGACGAAGTGATGACATCCTGATTCAGCTTCTGCAAGCAATCTGTACGTATCTGGGGATTTGCTGTACTGCCAATATCACTGAGTAAATAACTCGACCGACTAAAAAACGCCACTGTGCGTCACCGCCGGGGCAGATGTATCTCGGGAGGTGATAAGGGCGGAGCGAAGGCTGACAGGGAGGTGCGTTGTTAGATTTTCAAGTGAGTCTGAGATTAAGAGGGCATTTGCCGAAAGGGGTCGAGGTCGCGGTCGCAGGTCACTGTCGAGTGTTGCGTTTGAATTGAAGGGTTGAAGAGCGTAGCGGTGACGAGCACAATATACATACGCACCAGTCTATTAATTTATTCCGGGGATATTATTATCTAACCTAATTTACTGCCGCTAATATAATATTATTTTCTATATAATTTACCTTAATTTTAATGGTAACTATAAGTATAGAGTTAGGACTTATAAAGTTAACTACTTTATCGTATCTTATTATACCTCACCCCAAACGCCGATGGACAATCCTGGGATCCCAGAATGGAGGAGGCTCAGTCGCACGGAAAATAGCATATATTTGCGAACATTTAATTTCTGTTCGCCTTTTCCTTTCTGCAACAGCAGTCGCCGATCAAACGTACGTTGCAGAATAAAGCACGCTGAAGCTGTTATGGTTCTAACTGTGGCGAATCAGAAACTTCTGTCCGGCATTGTGAATAATAAAGCAGGACGATCTTTTAGCTAAACCTGCAGCCAGCATGGTGATTCAATGCCATATATCTCAGCTTGAACAGCCGCACTGCCATGACACAACTTTGAAGCCGATATCACGTTCTTGTATCAACTACATACCGACCCACAACCTCATCTTCAAGCATCATATCATAAACATAACAAGTCCCGCGGAACGTACCATTATGTTCCCATCAAACTGTGAAGGATGAACAAGGAAGAAAGTCATCATATGAATGATGGCTAGCCACGAAGTCAAAAATGTAGCCATAGGACTTCGACCATGCACTACGAACTCTGCTTACGAGATTTATGTTGAGCCATGAAAGCTTGTACTGGCAGCACAGGTGACCATCCGTGAGGTCATAATTACTCGGTATTGGTAAAACCCTATTCGTTGTGTATTTTACGTGTCTGTTCTGGCATGTGTACGCTCTGATGGCATGAAATAAGATACGCACAAGGGACAGGTATAATGTTGGTCTAGGTACCATGGCGTAATGCAACCCGAATGAAATGTATGCCCACACGGTAACCGACGGACGATATCACCATCATCCATTATTTCCAAGCAGATAGCGCTATATAACAAGAATAGTCAATTTAGGAAAAAGATTTCCGTTTCTTTGAATGGCTTACCAGATAATGAGGGCATCGGGCCAGGCCAAATGTTCTCCTGGGCCTTCATTTTCCACCTCTGTCGTTACATGCTTATACGCTCGCGGTGGAGCTATTGAGTCAAGTTGCTGCAAATTGCTAAACCAAGAGTTCGTGCTGCTGGATGATTGGGCGCCTTCAGACTCCCCTGAGCTTGCGAGCGTGTTATTACTAGGGACTCTGAATTTAACGCTTTCTCAATATCAGTTCTGGTACTATATGCTGTGTTCAGTCGACCACGATACGACATACTCATATAGAAGAAGGATGTATAAGATAAAAAAAACCACGATAATAATGATTGTGGGGAGCCATTGGAGCCATCCTCCGATTTGAAACGCCGGGGTTTGGTCGTCTTGGCTCTGTGGGGTATTATTTAATATTATCATAATCCCTTGGTGGTTTCTTGATCAGAGTACTTTAGCTATTATTTTAAAATGAATAGGGCGCGTAATCGTCGGGTTTATATTACGATCCGTAACTTTCAGCCTTTATCAGGCTCACGTTGCTTAAACTTGTCGCTCGTATTGCACGCTGTGACTATAGTTCGCCATTTACATCGACATGTTGTGGTCTGATCCGGAAGGTTTATGATATAGCCTCCACCCAGACTTCTCATACTTTCGCATGTGATCTTATCCTCCTCCTGTCCAGACCAATCAGGCCCCTAGCTGCGACAACCCTACCAGACACAAGCAGCCGCCTTTGCCGCCAGGAGCGTTAAACCGGCAGAAGCAGGTTTAGCACTACGTTTCCTAGAATTAGGCTGCGGATTAAAAGAAAGCTAGCTCACCTCACATAAGTATACCTACAGTAGACTAGTGCACTGCAAATACAAAAAATGGAGTGGCGCTCAAATAGACAATCAATCAACAAGCACAATTAGGTTTAACAAGAGTGGTGTAGTGACATGCTCTCGGCTGCATCTGCCATATGATCTGATGAACATAGTCTGTACCATTGTCTCGCCATCTCGACACATCATCCTTACGTACGATTGAAAACAAAGAAAAACGTCCAAAGTGTTGAATCCCCCGCCCCTAAGCGCAGCTCGGGCCCAGAACCTGGTTCAATGCCTGGCATGTGCAAGAAATCCGGCTTTTTTTACTTGATGAACACTAGTTTGCCAGGGTTCCACCATGTAGTCAACCAGTGATACCGGGAAGATATGCCCAGAGCGGCGTGATAGCTGTCTGCAACAAGGTCAAAGACTCATCAGGCTGACAGTGGCAACGTACTGGCTGATGGTCAATACCTCGATGGTATATACAAACCAGCACTGTGCATGATCTGAGATGGCTTAATTTCCCACCCTTGACGTATGACTATACAGGATGTGTGATCTGCTTTTAAACAAGCTCATATGATAATGAGTGATATAATAGGAACAACAAGGTGGGAAATGCATACGATTAGGTTGTTGAGATATGAAACGTATGATTGATAACGAGAATATATCACCCACCCAGCGCATCAGAAACAGGATAACTTATTCTTATTGACCGCATCTCATATACAAAGACCTGGCTCAAATATCTTTGCAAAGACCAACCGCTGAGTTATACGTTCACCATGTCGAACAGTCCAGAGCTACTGTATCACATTATTCTGACAGTCATCAATTATCACGTTGATCCTTCTGGAGCTCAACGATCGATTTACGTCCTCGGCACTAATGCTACCCTCGAAATTGCCAAAGCCTCCGCCTTCAGGGTCTTGGACACGCTGTCCTATAAACCCGAGGACTTTATTGAATACGCCATTCACTCAAGCAGCAAAGAAGTATGGGTTCATGGCGACGGCGTTCTCGTCTACGCCAAGGCCCCTGCTGGTCAAGTCTTCTTGGTCTCGATACAAGCTACTCCCAACGAGGAGAAGCTACTGATGGATTCCGATGGCGGCCTACTTATGCCGAAAGGGATAATGTCGTTGCATTATGTCATGCAGATAACGATTGACTATAACAAGGACCGGACGGGTTGTGTGCAGGAAACGCAGATTGAGGGGACATTTATACACCGGGCCGATGCCTATGAAGCAGCCCGTAAGTTACTTAATCCTCTTGATCTTGTAGATTATAATACACCAGAGACAATGGCCGGCGGATGGCCATTTGGGGAAGAGGTGGTTGCCCACGCAGTAGCAGAGACGGGCCAAAATTCCATTATTGAGGTGAAGACTGTCGCTGGCGCCCATCATAAGCATAGGAAAGGCATGTGACGAGGGTCGTGTATCATTACTGCAGGTATGAGATCGACATTGATTTAATTTTACTTTTTCTGTATTTATTTTTCGCTTCTGTCCTTGGCATCTAAAAACGTACAATAGTAAGTAAATCACTCAAGCTTTATTCAAGTATTTTTTTCAAAGTATTCGCTTCTTCAGCTGCTTGAAAATAAATTATATTCAACGGGGAAATGTGAACAACACACGATACATATATTAGGTTCATACATTGGGCTACTTTTCTCCCAAATTGTTCATCAGCGGCTTGAGCTGTAAATCAATGTAGCCAACGTCCGGATATCTTCAAATAGATCACTGATTTCTCCAATAGCTGGAGCCCTTAATGTTATCTGTTCGATGTAGCTGCCATGAATTGCTTCCAAGAAGGAGTCACGTGACAGCAGCAATATGAGGTCAAGTGGTTGCGTCCTCGAAGCTCTGGTCCGCCCAGAGCAATCGTTCTAGCACATCAGCAGGAGCTGTCAGCAATGGATTAAATCTTCCCCCACCACAAAGAATCTCTCAACTATAAGGATCAGCACACTGACGAAATGAGCATATCATGAGCTGACACTCATGCTATCGCAAGTATGCAGGCGTAAGCCTTATGTGCCAGCCAGCACCACCATGGCCATTTGCTAAACTCAATTTCAAGCTATTAATCACGTTTGAGTACCGTGACTTGCATTGTGACCCAATGGATTCACACCGTGTTGCTAGTGGCATATGTCACTCGTGTCATCATGTGATTGATTCTCGAGCGTACGATATATAGGTACAGGGGCACTGGTATCTTTATTCCTGGTCAAACCTTCGCTTGTTTACCATGGCCCTAGCTCTTGTCTCCGTCAATACGGGTTTCCATACTCCACCCCGCCATTCAACGGAATATAGGTCTTAGTAGCATGGCATGTTGGGAACAGAGTAAGACCAATTAAGTAGATATGTCTGTCACTACCACATCTGCCCCCACCCCTTTTTTTTTCTTTTGAACTTTATAACATCAGATCATCCCAACTGAATATTTTCATGTGAATGGCGCTTTTAGACATCGTGATACTAGTTGATTGTTTCCAAGTAGACTTATTCTATACAAGTTAAGTACATCACCAATAACGATCATGTGATTCTATTTGCTCTGTATGCTATGCTGACTTCATGCCCTCTTCGTATGCCTAACCTATCTAGAATTATCCCCAAAAGTCGTGCTCAACTAACTAGCCACACTCTCCATTTCGTCATAACTAGATATCCAAAATCGCGCAGTAAACTCTCTTTACAAGGAAGTTGTAGGGAGTATAAATACTTTGAACCGAGTCATCCCGGACAAATAACTCGATAATGTCTGAGCAAAACGAACCACTTCAACGGGAAGAGCCCCAAGCTCTACCCTACAAAGCTGCTTTCCCTAATGCTGCAATGCAGTACCTACATTTGACAGTTGAACCAGGCCCTGTTCTGGCTCCGCAAACCCCGACCGGGACGGAAGGTGGTCGACCAATTCCTCCTCCCTCGGGAGAGCCCTTGCGTCGCAACGATGAATCTCTCCCAGGATCCCATGCTGGGCAGTCGAGTCGACTTAAGAGCGTCCGCCCCTTCATTCTTTCCATCATGGCCTTCAAAAATGGTCGAAAGTTCTCCAAGACCACTTCGGAACATCGCAAAAGGCGATTGAGTTCTGCTGCTGAGAAGGAAGGCCAATTTGGCCCGGCCCTCACGGTATGATACCCTTCATCATTGTATCAGTCCTTGTATTTGTTAATGTCGACCCGCGCGCCAGAGGCTATATCTTGGCATATCAGCTGTGTTCTCAAACGACCAAACTGCACTCATCGCTTTAGCCATCAACGATGGTGTCTACCTCGCCGACTTCTCAGTCAAGCATCTTGACCTTCGCGACAATCAAGCGAATGGCCGAGATGCCATTGCAGACTACGTACTCAAGGAGGTCGAGGATTATCAGCATGACAATTTTGCCAAGTTCATCGGAGCCGGGTTACCAGCCACGCTTAGGCGTGTAAGCAAAACGCTATGCTCTCGTTTGTGGCTAGATCTGGATATCCTTCCCATTGTGGTACTCGACGAGAGAGAGGATGCGGCCAAAGATGAAGAGGATCGGAAGGGTGGGAAGAACTTGTGGAATGTAAAACGTGTTGACGAACAGGCTGATTCAATGGTTCGAAAATGTGTCATGTGGGTTGGAAACCTTGAAGATGATGGATTTTGCCACTGACCGCAACTCAGGCATTTTGGACCTTTCCAGGCTCCACTCCTACAAGTCGGCTTTCGTGGTTTTGTCCAAACTGACGTTGGATTTCGAGCTTATTTAACGACTCTTCGGAACTACAAGGACACATGTGGGACCTCCACCTGGGACACTATGACGACCTATGCAGAGAAGCTACGTTACAATAAGACTCGTATCGCATTTTTCAGTTCTACACCACAAGGTGGCGGTGTGGCTCTGATGCGTCATGCACTGGTCCGCTTTGCGCGTCGAATAGGGGTCGACCTCTGTTGGTATGGTAAGTATTACTTGAAGGCGAGGGATTCGATCTAATACATGTCCTGTCGATGGTACTTATGGTTAGTATAGTTCCCAAGCCACTGCCTTCTGCCCTTAGGATTACCAAGAATATCCACAACGTCCTACAGGGAGTGAGTCCCCCCAGCCAGCGCGTCACTGCTGAGGAGAAGGCGGCCGTCATCCGTTGGATTACCGACAATGCATATCGATACTGGCTCTCGGAGTCCGGTCCACTATGTCCAGTGGATGAAGGTGGCGCTCATGTCATAATTGTGAGTGCTCTCCATGTTTAACGCCTAAGTGTTCAAGTTCTTCCCCGTCAATTCTCCGGAATCGGTTTGTTTGGTGCCATTGTTATTGACTTTTTCACAACAGGTTGACGACCCACAAATGCCAGGTTTAATTCCTCTGATTAAAAAGCTAACTCCGGATCGGCCAGTTCTGTACCGCTCTCACATCCAAATTAGGAGTGACCTAGTTGCCAAAGACGGCTCAGCCCAGGCTGATATTTGGGAATTCTTATGGGGGAACATACAGCTAGCGGATATGTATATCAGCCACCCAATTCCCGCATTTGTTCCTCATACAGTCCCTAGAACAAAAGTAGCTTATATGCCAGCCACTACAGATTGGCTCGATGGTTTAAACAAGCCGTTGAAAGACTGGGATGTTGGATACTATGGAAACATCTACAATACTAATTGCCACGCACAACACATGTAAGTGCATATAAATCTCTTCCCGTCACGTTAAGAAGCAAGACTGTTAACATAGCAAAGGACCGAACTACACTGGCCCGCCCGGAAATACATCATTCAAGTTGCCCGGTTCGATCCATCAAAGGGTATTCCAACGGTGGTTGATTCATATGCCGAATTTTGTCGCCAAAGCGCAGTGGCTGGCATTGAGGATACTCCTCAGCTTGTCCTGTGCGGTAACCAATCGGTTGATGATCCTGATGCCAGCATTATATACGATCAGACACTTGATCAGATAATGTCAGTTTGTCCTGAACTCATGCAGGACATCAGTGTGATGCGTCTAGATCCAAACGATCAGCTACTCAACACTCTTATTTCTAAAGCCCACGTCGTCCTTCAACTGTCAACTAGTGAGGGCTTCGAGGTGAAAGTTTCAGAAGCATTGCATGCTGGTCGGCCAGTCGTCGCAACTAAATCAGGCGGTATCCCTCTTCAGGTCAAGGATTCGATCAATGGATTCCTTGTCGAACCTGGGGATTGGAGGGCTGTCGCTCATCATCTCATGGATCTCTTTACTAACAATAGTTTATACGAAAGGATGAGTAATGCCGCAAGGACTGGGGTGTTTGACGAAGTCGGCACAGTCAGTAATGCCATGTGTTGGTTCTATCTAGCTTCCAAGTGGACGGAGCTTCGAACTGAAAAATACGATACGGCCGCTTTGCAACCCAATGAGAGATGGATTTACGACATGGCGAGGGAAGATGCCAATTGTTCTTCCTCCACTGATGAGGAACGTCTCCCACGTTGTTATACCGAGGCGAAGAACAATGATTCGGTAGCACCTGGTTCTCTTCGCTAGAACTTTATGAACGGAGTGTAGAAAGTTGAAGAATATCGCTAAATTGAACACGGTGGAACTTAATCGTGGTTGATAGACCTATAGCTTCGATTGCAAACTTAACCAGGAGAGGAGCTTTGAATGCTTTATATATTTCAGGTCAACATTTAATCCGACACCATGTGCGCTTGCATATGCCTATATATAATGTATCTACACTGAGTCATCTGTTAACTGCCTTTATGCCTGTATCGTGTATAACGTAACTAAAGTCGTCTTAATATGGATTTTACCACAACCGTAAAGAAATACATGGGCTTTTAGTAGCAGAAGTTGATCTGGGGTTGGCACTTCTAGGGTAAAAACTCACCAGAAAGCTCACCATTAACGTTGTTTCGCAACATGATCAGGAGATTTCTTTCACTACAGTAGCAAATGAGGCTTAAAAGCCATCCGCAGTCCTACGTCAATGTTTCAACGACCTGAGTCGCAGTGATCTGTACATGTTCTATTTCATTCAACATTTTGTCTTGGGTCGTAAGCCCCCTATTGGAAAACCCCACCCGGATGAACTTCTCACACTCTCACTCGTGCCCGTCTGTGCTTCTTATAAAGTATGATCCAGCCACAATCAACTAGGTAGAATGTTCTGGTCTAGTGTTAATATTGTAAAGGTTTGGACTACGCACCCCGCATAACAGGGCCATTTGCGCAGTCAGAGGGCAAGCATAGAGTCAAAATTAATTTCTCTTTAACCAGCCACACAAATCCTCTTATTTCGAGTCCGGCCCGTAACGTATTGAAGTTTGAAATTGCAGCATGACCGACTGTACTTGGACTTCTTCTCCGGCAGTGGTACGAGGCACAGATCGTCATTTTTACAAATGTAGTCGTCCACCTGCTGTGCTCATTTGATGGAATAAAAAGGTGCGCCACGAGCGCAAGCCATTCGAGGAAAAAGGAAGTGAGGTCATACGCGTGTAAAACTCAAAACTATGCTTCCATCATGCGACACTCCATTGGTCATCTTCGGATGCTATGCAATCTATAAATCTTCTCCCCGCAACAGTCTCGGATGAGCTGAAAAGGAACGAATTCATCACCATTGTAATCAGCCCAAAAATAGTCAACATGCTCGCTCGGACCATTATCTGGCGCGCCGGCTACAGGGCGCTAGATCAGTTGCATCGAAGAGCGTATGCCTCGACTACACTGACTCCGAAACAGATCAAAATCGTTCAATCAACCATCCCCGCGCTGGAAAAGCACGGAGTCGAAATTACAACGCTCTTCTATCGCCAATTGCTCGATAAGCACCCTGAACTCAGAAACATCTTTAATACAGCCCATCAAGATACAGGCGAGCAGCCAGCCGCCCTTGCGCACGCCGTGTGGGCGTATGCCGTGAATATTGAGAATCCCGACGCCATGAAGGCAACCATTTCCCGTATTGGACATAAACATGCCAGCTTAGGAGTCACCGCGGACCAGTATCCCATAGTCGGCCAAGGGTTACTCTCGGCGATCAAGCAAGTCCTCGGGGACGAAGTGAATTCACAGGTCATGGATGCTTGGAACGCTGCATACTGGCAGCTCGCTGAGTACTTCATCACATTTGAGGAAGGACTGTATCACGAGGCCATGGCGACACCCGGCGGCTGGAAAGGATGGCGCAAATTCTTCATCTCTGAGAAAGTGGGGGAGAGCGAGGAGATTATCTCCTTCCATCTCACACCAGCCGACAAGGGAGCCTTGCCGTCCTACAAGCCTGGCCAGTTTGTCAGCGTTCGATGCTTTGTGCCTGAGCTCGGGACATACCAACCCCGGCAATATAGTCTGTCGGACGTGCCGAATGGAAAGTATTTTCGGATCTCTGTTAAAAGAGAATTTTCGTCGGATCAAAGACCAGCCGGCCGAGTATCCAATGTCCTTCACGAGTTGCTGCCAGAAGGGTCAGAGGTGGATATCAGCATGCCCTTTGGTGATTTCGTGTTGGACGTCAATGCTACAACGCCTGTGGTGCTTATTAGCGGAGGAGTTGGACTGACACCTATGATGGCAATGCTGAAGAAGATAACTGAGGAGGGTAAGTCGAGGAAAGTGGTTTTCATACATGCTGTACGCAACTCACGTGTCCATGCAATGAAAGACACCCTCATTAAGATTGTGGGGGACAATCCGGAAGTCACACGTCTTGTTTACTATGAGCGGGTTGAAGAGGGCGATGTACAGGGGCTTGATTACGACCACGAGGGGCGCGTGGACCTTGCAGAGGTTAAGCATAAGGTGATTCTGCCAGAAGCGGATTACTATATTTGCGGGCCACCGCCGTTTATGAAAGCTCAGAGCCAGGCACTTCGAGATTTGGGTGTTGGTGAGAAACACATTCGCATGGAGGTATTCGGGTCGCCATCTTCCTGATTGTATATCGAATCTTTCCCTTGTCTATAACATCTTGAATTGCAATTCAATCTGGCCTCCATTTACTGCGCATACTCTCTCGTCAGATAGGACGATACTCTAATATCAGTGGCATGCATTTTCAGAAACTCCCATCCATCATCATTACCCCTGAAAGCATTACACAACCAAGGAAAATATTATGGTGAAGTGCGTTAAGTATAAGTATACTATAGCGCAATAGACATTATCACGTCAGATTCACCAGTAATGAAATATTGTCATATGTGGAATAAACTATAGCGCTCCGGCGCTTATGTCTGGGGTAGAGATAATTAACAGCTGATTAAATACAATGGGGCTATGACTCCTACACTATCAATCTATGTCTGGAATGGCAGACAGAATATTGATGTTGTTGTTATCAGATTCAACACCATGGCCATTTGCCGCCGGTCCAGGTAGCCTGTGTAATGAACGTCACAAACGTAACTAAGCCCAAAACCCAGCCAACAGTACCCCAACCAGCAGTATCACGAATCATTCCACCGATAATAGGACCCAGTAAGGCACCTCCAGAGAAGGCCATGTTATATAGCCCGTACGCCTGTGCATAGGAATTATGTGCCGAGGTAGGCAGGGCCTCCTCAACTACCCAGGTAATTTCTGCCATCAGCGGGCCAAGCACCAAGGCCATAGCGACTCCCACGCCAATTAGCAAGACGCATAGAATTATCTTTTGTGAGAGGCTGTCGCTGTCCACAAAGCGAAGGCAAATCAGGAAGGGCGTTGCAACCAGAAAGCCGATACTTGAGAGTAGTCTAGCACCCCATCGGTCGCAGGCGACACCAATCAAAGGACCTAGTAACGAGGGAAATACCAATGGTAGAAAAATAAGACCAGCGCCAACAGAATTCCAACCAAAGAGCTCCGACACAAGAAGGGGGAGGGTGCTATCGAAAGATGTCGTAACAATTCCGTGAACTAGGGTGCCCCAAAGGGCTGCGAGAAGGCGTGGGGTCCGGAGTAAGGAAAGAAATGCAGGTCTTTGACTAGCCTTACCTCCTCGCGGTGTTGGATTGGCTGTTTCCTCGTTTTGTATATGACCCTCGTCGTCTAGAACAATCCCACCAGTCTCAGTCTCGCCAATTAAGGTCTGAGCTGTCTTCGTGTCAATTGCTGCCAATCTCATTGCAGTATCGACTGCTATTAACCCAAAGCACATTGCGAAGACAGAATAATAGCCCCCGGCGCTATATACGAGACCTCCTAGCATTGGTGATGAAAGGATGCCCGCACTCATGGCCATTCCTACCCATCCCATGGCTTTCCCCATGTTCTCACTGCTAGTCGCGTCAACGATGAGAGCTAGACCAACGGTCCAGACTAACGCAGCTGATACGCCTTGCAAGATTCGACCAACGATCAAGAGCGGGATGCTGGTTCCAGCACATAGAAGAGCAGTTGCTCCGCCGAGGAGCAAAAGACCGGCAATCATTGGCAGACGGCGGGAGGAAATGCGGTCGGCAAGGTAGCCCCATATTGCTGCGAGTTTTGGTAAGATGAGGTGTCCTGTAAACATTACATGGAGAAACAAGGTACGCTTACGCGAGAAGACCAGGAGGGCTGCTCCATAAACGGCAAGGAGGATCGAGACCCAAAACTGCACTATGTCATGCGATAAACCAATTAGCTGTGGCCCAAGGCTCACATTGACACAGCATGTGGGACTAACCTTTGCCCTCAGCGATGGCGACACGGGACTCCAATGCAAAAGGAACAACTGGTACGATTACACCATAGAGGAAGACATCCTATACACTACATCAGCATTGGGTTAGCCGACCCTGCTACTCAGCATGGTAAATACTGTAAAGACCGCAAATGCGACTGTAATGATGATGAATGCCACAGAACTGCGATATCTGAACAAAAAGGGAAGTCGCTTATGAACGGTATCAGCCATCTTTATGTCGCAGTATCGTCGTGGTTCTTGCGATGCGATAGAGATAGAGAGCGGGTTCAGAGAGGAATGAAAGTGGTTGGGAAACAGTCAAATGACCATGCCTGGTGATGAACCGCCCAAGTAGATACCGCTGTGGAGTAGGGTTTAATTGCATATAGTATATGTTGGTTCGGCTATTATAAGTCACTTTTGTTGAGGGGGAAGCAAGGAGGTATGGTAGCCAAGTGTCTTGGCTGATTGATTAGAAGACCTTATTCGGCTATTGATATCTTGGCTTATTGTTACTAATTCATCAACCAGTTATATTACGTTCATAATTCTTTCTCATGCAGGTTTCGAGGCCTGCAATGTGTATGAATGCGGCAGTCTCTCACGCCTCTCAGTCAAGGTCCACTCCCCATTCTGGTGCTTCCTCATATGCGATGGCAAATGTTTCCAAGGAAGGCTGTCATGTTCCTTTAGCATCGTAATCTGCATCCCAGTGTCCAATAAAGCCTGCACAATCTCGCCTAAGCCGTGATTGAACTCGCCTGTAACAACATGCTTGAACTCGCTATCGGCATCGGTCTCTACATAACTATCTTGATGTTCACGGAGTCCGGGCTCAGCATTCTCAAAGTATGGATGCTTGAGACTCAAACGTTCAGTGTCGCTTTCATCTAGAGTCCAGAGCACGGGATGGCCCTCGCGAATAAACAATCGGCCACCAGGCTTTAGAAGCCCGTGTACCACACCAGCCCATTTGACAATCGAAGGGAGCCAGCAAAGAGCCCCAATACCGGTAAATATTAGGTCATAACTTCCGGGGACCAAGACTTCGAGCGCTGAGTACACGTCAGCCTGCACAAAACGCAGCTCTCTTCCCCCACTTTCCAGTGCATTATGTGCCAGAAGACGCGCGTGGTTGATGCTTTCACCAGAAAAGTCAAGCCCGGTCACAGAACGAGCCCCCAGTCGAGAGAGGGACAAGGTGTCGGTTCCAATATGACATTGGAGGTGAACGCAGTCAAGCCCAGAAATGTCACCAAGTAGGGGCCGATCGAATTCGACGACGCTACTGATATACGTAGTGTCTGACAGAAAGCATCTCAGAGCATATTCGGATGACTTGGCATGCTGAAAGTGTTAGGGTAATTAGCTAATGATTAGAACTGGATTGAGAGGAAAGTCAATACCGCGGGTGCCCGTTCATTCCAAAAGCTCTGATTTATAGAGCTGTATTTTTGCACGGTGACCTCCACCTCGTTTCCTCTCTGGGAAGAATCTGTAGACGGAGCCATTTCGAATGAGATTCGTTCTGAGTTGACTTGAGGGAAGATTTTCCCAGGTCTAGGGATCTATTAAGCGTGATATACAAAAGGCTATATATAGTATACCGGAGTTATTATCAACATGAACATTATTCAAGCCACTACTTTCCTAGGACCATTAAATCCCTCAACAATAATAATTATCTGACTCCATCTGTCCAAAGAAAGGAATTGCAAGGTTGGCGTCTTGGTATTCTCGGGGTTTGGCTCTCTTGGCACCTATCCAATGTCAGATGTTCCCAGGGAATTTTGTTCACACATAAGCGGGGCTTACCGTGAAGGGCAATGATCACTCAGAGACTCAAGAGTAAAATCACTCTTGAGTCACATTAAAAATTCAGTCATGCCTCTCGTGCGCCCCTCAAACCCGACATACCTGCCTAATTTGTGGTCAAAATACGGCACTGCCATTGTTGATGAGCCTTGGAGTGAAGGGCCGGACTCTACCGCGAGGGTTACAGTGGCAGCGAACATACCTACCTAACTGGACCATACAGTACCACCTTATGTTGGTCACGCAAGGATTATGTTAACATAAGCGGCATGCTCATTGCTTGGCTGCACTTGAGGAGGAGTAATGCGTGAACATAGGCCATGCAGCATCTAAATGTATTCTGTCTCAAATCTCAACAAAGTACTTCTCAGTTCATAGGTTATACACCCAACCGTGGCTCAGCTATCATATCTGGGCTTAAACTATGCATCATCAGGACTTGAATCTTGGCTAAAGTATTAAATTCTTGACTGATATCATATTGAGATACAGATTGCTCCATTACGACAAGCGATGGTGACTGCGAGTATTTGGGCGAAAGAGGATAGAGCTTCATTCTACCGATAGTGTGTCCAGATCATTGGTCCATTGGACTGAACGGAGTCATCATCAGCCGTGTTATCCGAGGCTTCTACAAGACCGGCCCGTCCCATGGTTTCCGTCCTACCCGTAAATAACACAGGTACTCCAGTGGACCTCAGTGGGAGGCCGTCAAGCCCAGGTGATTCTATTGACAAGGTTGTCCGCGAAATTTGGGTCCAAGCATTTGAGGTATTATATCCTAGTCATGCTGACAGCATGACAGCATGGGTGGCTAGAAGGTTACGGTTTTTGAGATATAAAGTTTGAATATGAACTAAAGCCAATGGATAATATATTTGTCCTAGTTCCCCGATCCTTTCGAGGGTAATTGGTGTGGTATTGTTATGTTGTTATTCTCACACAATTAAACTCTCCATAATAATGAGGGAAATCTCGAATTATTGGTCTTTCACTTTCAATTCTTATTGGACGCCTACTCTCAGTATATCCTTAAGCTTACTTTTGGCCACTATGTTATCCCGTTCCTTTCTTCGAGGCATCCATACAAAGCTAATGTCAAATGTTGGCTTGACTTCTGAACCTACGAAAGGTATCTCAGAGTTGAAGGGACCCAATCCTGCATTGACACAAAACACCACTCCCAAGAGATTTCTTCTCGTCGGCGTCGGGCCATTCGCAAAAAGAGTTTATATTCCACGCTTGCTTAGTCTTGCACGTGCCGGGAGAGCAGTTTTAGTTGCAGCTGTTGAAGTAGAAGACAATGAGGGCGAACTCGAAGAGTACCGCCAGAAAACTTGTCCCGACACTGAATTCGTGTTTGTTCCACACTTCACAACCAATATGCCGAGGAGTGTCAGTTCGATGCTGACTCGGCTTGTTGAACGACTTGACGTGTCTTGTGTCATTATCAGTACAGAACCGTTGGCGCACTGCGCCTATGGACATTGGGCCCTGGAACTGGGACTGAACGTCGTTATGGACAAGCCAATCTCCACCCATCACTCGGCGGTATCAAGTTTCGACCAGGCAACGGGGATTGCTTCTGACGTCGACAAACTCTTGCAATCGTACAATAATCTTCAGACTCGGAAGAGCACATGCTTCTTGATCAACAGCCATCGTCGATACCACGTTGGATTTCGGAAAGCAACTCAACTAATAGAACGCGTATCTCAGAAGACCGGTTGCCCTGTTACCAGTATCTACACTCTTCACTGTGACGGGCAATGGCGACTCCCCTCAGAAATTGTTGAACAAGACTACCACACTTACAACAGAGGTTATGGAAAGGTATCCCACAGTGGCTATCATTCAATCGACTGTATCTATCTTTTCATGAGGAGTGGCATGAGTGATAAGAAATACCCTGATAGGGTTGAGGTGGTCAGCAGCTTCATACAACCCCCTGGGTTTCTCTTTCAGGTGAACGAAAATGACTATAAGAACCTGTTCGGGGAACAGGCATATAATGCCACTTCGACATTCACGACGCAGGACTTTCTCAGTAAGACCAGAGACTTTGGGGAGATCGACGCCTCGATTCAATTAACGTTCTACAACAACAACGAGCCAGTTGCTCTGGTTCATCTTGACTTACAACACACTGGGTTTGGTCGCAGGACTTGGTTAGAGCCAGGAAAGGACCTATACAAGGGTAACGGAAGGGTTCGGCACGAAATGCACGAAATCAAGTCAGGGCCGTTTCAGTCCGTTATTATTGAATCCCGCCAATCCAGCGACAAGCACGACATCATTCGACATGACCACGCGGAGCTCGGCGGTAACGGTCACTTTGATCTGAAGCTTTTTCAGAATTCGGGTATGCTTGGACACCGGAATCCCCTACACGTTTCAAGCCTGAACGAACTCATCAAAGAGCAAGTTGGTGTCTCAGTCCAGAATGGCAACTATTCACGCTCTGTGAAATACGCCGCCCTTGACGAAGCCTTGGAGTTTATGGAGGGGAAGAAGTCGGTTCAAGATTTGATATCTAATTTGCCAGATCATCAAATCCCGGCCTACCTGATGAGCGCGATTTACGTGTCTCACGTACAACGGAAACGCAACTCCAACCCTATCGTCTCATTAGACTTGAATTTCGACAATGGTAAGCAGAAACGAAGCCTATGAAGCTGAAGTTAAGCTCACATACATGAACAACGATAACAGATCATGGCTTGGCCTCATTCACACATCCCTCTAAGTAACCATATCTTCCAACATTATTAATATCGATGGTAATGCATGGTATAACTGATTACCCACGGGACCAGAAAGGTCCATTAGAAACTATGTGACATCTAAGCACTGTAGCAGCTTGATGTTAAGGGGGTTGGACAGTTGGTGACCTTTGTACTCTGAAAACAAACTTGTCTGCAAACTTCTCCGAATACCTCAACTGCATCTCTAGAGGTTTAATAATAGTAAGAGGATAGGAAAACCTGCGCTTTGGTTGGAGGTTAAAAAAACATAGAGTTACTGGTTAGTGTTAGTTGAAGGATCAATAGCTTGGGTGAAAATCAATAGTGTGCTTAATACAGAGTAGACTAAGCCTAATACTGCAAGCTTTCAAGGGACAACAATTTAATAACACGACCCAGCAGCCACTCTAGCTAACCTCAGCTAAACACTTCGTAAATTCAGCTTGTCAGAGTCAAGCAAATGGGAAAAAGGATCACACTAACATCAAGCTATCGATACCGCAGAAGCAACAGAATGCAGTTCAGCTAGCCAGCAGTTAACAACGGTGGTCTAGCGCCTACATTAGCATTACTTAGCGTTACATTTTATTTGTCTCCTGATTTCTTGTTAAAGTTATATCTTGTCCAACTGCTCCTTCTCGGATCGGCCTTCCTACACACCGTAATATTCACTCGTTTAATTGTCACTCGTTTCAAAATGGTGTCGCTTAAAGCTGTTGGCGTGGCATATATGGCAGCGAACCTTCTGGGGGTTGACGCTGGTCTGTGTCGCCCTTCCATCAGGACTTTGCTGAGCTTGTCTGCGTCTTCGGCCTCGGGCAGTAGCACGATCCCGACATCACCAGATTACACATCCTCGACCGATGAAACACATTCAATTCATCCTACGACGTCTGGAAATCCTACTCTGTCCAGCAGTGAAACTCCTGTTTCGTCATCTGACTCAGCAACATCAAGTATTCCAGAATCGTCAACTATTGTGATCTCGACTAAGCTTACAACATCTGTCTCTCTCACCACGTCTGGTGATCCTACGTCAAGCGATACCGTAGTCTCTAATGATTCCACGACGTCTGCTGATACAACGGCATCTGTTGAGCCCTCAGCGTCAAGCGCTTCCACCATCACTGCTGATACCACGGCGTCTATTGATACCACGGCATCCGTTGAGTCCAAGACAGCTGCTGATACTACGACATCTGTTGAATCAACAACATCTATCGATTCCACAACAACCGCAGCGATCACAACAACTGCCTATTCCACGACCTCTGTAGATGCCACAATAACAACAACAACAACAACAACCGAGCCTACAACCACAACTTCACCCTGCGTGGAACCCTCCAACATGCTCAGACAGCCCGGCTTTGAAGCTTCAGATGATGGAACCGTCTGGGGCTTCTACTGGGGCGGCGGCGGCATCGAAAATAACCCCAGCGAAGCTAAGACTGGTAGTTACCTCGCGTATGTTCAATTTTCGGTTTGTTCAAATCCTCGGCTAATTCAGAAAAAGCGCTCTGCCTGTTCCTGACGGCCAGGAGCGACGCATGGAACAGCGTATATCTATAGTGCCAAGCACAGAGTACTCAATTAGTTTCTACTATGCCGTTGCAAACCCGCCATCGGTTGACACACAATGTTTCCTATTCGCCACTTTCGATTACTATTCAACGTTGAAACAAGTACCGCTCCCTTCTGATTCTGAGTACCACTTGTACACCACAAATTTTATTTCAGCGGATAACTTGAACCCGGCCGTTGAGATTGGTGTCTCTTGTCCTGGTTTAGGCAACGGGTACACAGCTACGGTCTACATTGATGATACATCAGTTCTGGCTACCGCCAACGAATGTGATGCTACTCCTGTCGACCCCAATGCTCCCCCTAAGTCGACGCTGCTCATTCCCGCACAGCCGGAGGCACCTCGCTGTCCCGTCAATGTAGTCCAAGTCCCTGGTTTTGAGAGCTCTGATAGCGGCCAGGGATGGGCTTTCTATGGCAACAATGGAGATATTATCCAAGACGAGTCCAACGCTCGAACTGGTCAATGGGAGGCGTGAGTATATACGCCTACATTTCAAAGCAAGGAAACTAACATTCGCAAGACTTTTCCCTAGTGGAACTCGAAATACCGCCATCTTCCTTGAGCAATACATCGATGCACAAGATCTTACAGCCGGCGAAACGTACGACTTTCATTTCTTCTGGAAGCCTAAGACTTTGCCAGACAACGGGCAGTGCTACATGTATGGTGGGTATAATGACAACACTGCATTCTCATGGGCCTCTATCAACTTTGGAGCAACTTCGTCAACTGGCTACACCCTTTATTCTAGTCGCTTCACGATGCCATCCGGTGATCTCCTTCTTCAAATCGTCTTCTTTTGCGATTATAACACTGGTAACTCAGAACTGGGATCAGTCTACGTTGATGATACTGCACTGACCCAAGTCGGTGGTTGCGAGCCATATCCAGCAACAGGGGCACTCATTGAGAATCCCAGCTTCGAGATCCAAGCAACTGATGACAGTACCTATGCTTGGTTTGGCACCAAAGGCGTAGAAATCAAAGCCAGAAGCACTAATAATGGTCCCGTTCCTGATTCTGGCAACAACTTCCTGTGAGTATCTTGCACTATAACTCGTTTACGACAGTGTTCTAATTCAGCCCAGATATGCCCAAGTCGGATCCACCGAGACCACCACAGTTACTAAACCACTAGCCAATGCCTTAAACGCAGGCCAGTCTTACGACCTTGCGTTCAGCTGGTCAGCTGGGCCCGCTTATTCGCCAAGCAGTTGCTCATTCAAGATTATCTTTGGTTCACGGTCTCAAACCATTCAGCTTGTCGACCCGATCACTCCTTATCAGTATCAATCGCTTCAGTATAGATTTACTGCGGCTGAAGCAGCTGAATCTATGGCTGTCTCTATTACATGCTCTAGTGCAACAGACTTTGCATTTGATAGCTTTATCCTTCAGTAACATGAAGAGTTATTACTGGGGGAATATCATTGGCGGTGGCCTCTCTGACCTGTTCAGGGGCCAGCTGCAGGCTTACTTCTATAGCCTCTCTCTCGAGGAGCAGCGTATTAGGTGATAGCGGCTAAGGGTGTCAGTCGTGTGGGCCGAAGCGGGACGATTGACTGGCTGACTTGTTTGGATTCTTGACGGATTGATTGACCGACGGGCAGTTGAAAGGGTCGTTTTCGAGCTAGCTGGGTTGAGTTAGTTGAGGCATGAAGAAGGAATGACTAGCTGTTATATATACAGCGGGTATTATTTATATTTATCTTGCTTAGTATAAGTTAACGGTTATAATCCCTTAGCATAAGTTTTTCTATTCAATCACAAAATGCTTAAACTGCTTCCTTGCTCTTAGGACCTCTCTTCTTTCCATTACCGCTAAAGAAATCCTCCAAAACCACAGAGCCATCTCCCTCTGAAATACCTGTCCGCGAATAACTACAAGCTGCTAATGGAAGCTCTCTTTGTACAGCGACAATAATGCGTCGGTCTGAGGGTAAGCTATGAAAGCTTGGGGCATAGCTGTAGAGCTACAAAATGATCTTTTGAATCCGGAATCTGAATGGGAACGCGGGCGCTAAACCTGTAATGACGGGATCAGAGAAACAATCAATTTGCGCTACCAAGATTTCCAGGCGGTTTGAAAGGCCTCTCATAATCGTGCAACGGGAAAACATCTCCATATCTAGAACTTATTTTGACCGACGATGGGGAGATACCCATCGTGGAATATTTACAGCGTGGCGGCATCTTGCACTTGAAAAATGGACATTCTCTGGGTGACCCTCAGTCCTCCAAGCTTTAATTGCAGCACAGCGGCAATGTTGTATCGAGCATTTTCGGGGTTTATGGATAGATGAGTTGCGCCCGTAGAAGAAGTTAGCAATGCGTCGATAGCAAACACAATAATGTTGAACAAGGGAGTAGGTCATCCTGTCTAAAACCTCAACTGCTAATCATGAACAAGATTGGTCATGTCCGTTGTGTTGAGCCGCTTCAATTGAGCGATCTCAATTGCGGGGTCTTTGCCCGAAGAACCATGCATAAATCAAGATAAGGAGCAAGAATTGGCTCAATTTTGCCGTTGGTGATGCAAAAGACTTACAAAGGTTCCTGTTAACAACGACGATCCTTGCACAAAAATGCTACAGAAAGGGAACTTATGTATCGCTGTGTGACCATGATGGGCTCTGTTGGATCCCTGTTAATCTGCATTGGGAAGGTGATGAGACATGATTAGTTAGGCGAGCATCAACAAAACACTCTGCCTGCCTAGGTAACTATCTATATATGAGCACAAAGCCCCGCCACTTTTTTTGGATCCAAGACAACAACATCATCCATCTTCATCATTATGGCGCGTGGATGGTTTGTCAACTGCGCTGCTTTCCTCCTGGCTTTCACCGCCGGAGGAAACGCGTACAGCGTACCAGCCCTGTCCGCTCGGGCCAAGGACAATGGTCCCAAGGCCGTCAACATCAGCGTGCCTGTCGATCATTTCCACAATGAGACCATGTACGAGCCTCATTCCGACAAGAAGTTCCCTCTGAGGTATTGGTTCGACGCGCAGTACTATCGCAAGGGCGGCCCTGTCATCATTCTCGCAAGTGGTGAAACTTCAGGCGAGGATCGAATTCCATACCTCGAGCATGGTATTCTTCAGATGCTGGCCAACGCGACGGGCGGAATGGCTGTAATTCTCGAGCACCGCTACTATGGAACGAGTTTCCCCGTTCCAGACTTGAAGCCTGAGAACATGCGCTTCTTGACGACTGAGCAAGCCCTTGCTGACACAGCCTACTTTGCTCAGCATGTTGAGTTTCCTGGAATGGAGGAGCACAACTTGACTGCTACCAACACTCCTTACATCATCTACGGTGGCTCTTACGCTGGTGCTTTCGCTGCTTTTGCGCGCAAACTCTACCCTGACCTCTTCTGGGGCGGCATCTCCTCTTCTGGTGTCACTGCAGCTATCGTTGATTACTGGCAGTACTTTGAGGCCGCACGCCTATTTGCACCTGGTGATTGCGCCAAGGTCACGCAGAAGCTCACACGCGTCATCGACGACATCCTCATGGGCGACGACAAGGAAGAGAAGAAGCAGCTCAAGATATCTTTTGGCCTTCTTGGTCTCCGAGACGATGATTTCGCCATGACCATCGCCTCAGGTATTGGAGGTCTACAGGGAAACAACTGGGATCCTGCATCTGACTCTTCCGACTTCGGCATGTACTGCGGCAGTGTTTCTTCCGATGACGTTCTCTTCGCAAGCACTCGACATCTCACCCCGTATGTCAAGAAGTGGCTTACCGCTTCTGGCCACAAGAAGCAGCTCAAGTATCTGACAAACCGCTTCCTTAACTACATTGGCTACGTCAGATCTGGCGTTGAGAAAGACAAGTCTGGACGCTGCGACGGACAGACACTGGATGAGTGCTACTCTATCCGCAACTCAATGAACGAGACCAAGCTTGATCCCAACTCCATGTCGCGTCAGTGGACTTACCAAACTTGCACACAATGGGGATACTGGCAGACCGGCTCCGGTGCACCAAAGGACCAGCTTCCCATGGTCTCTCGTCTCATTGATGTTGAATACAGCACAATTCCCTGCAGAGAGGAATTCAACATCACTACGCCCCCTAACGTTGAGTCTATCAACAAGCTTGGCGGTCACAACTTTAGCTACCCCCGTGTAGCCTTCATCGACGGCGAGTATGATCCTTGGAGAGCTGCTACTCCTCACGCCATCGGTCTTCCAGAGCGAGAGTCTACTGTCAGCGAGCCTTTTATCCTCATTCCCTATGGTGTTCACCACTGGGATGAGAATGGCTTGGCTCCTGGTAGTGAAGAGATTGGACTGCCTCCACCTGCTGTCAAGAAGGCACAGGATGACATCATCGACTTTACCAAGGCTTGGTTGGAGGAGTGGAATAAGGAGAAGGGCAAGACGGCTGCGGACCTTTAAATATAGAGTTACGCATTATGTCAAATAGCTAATTCAATTCTATGCACAAATTTTAACATCCCATTGCTTTGTCTACATAGTGAATGAACGATCAGAAATTGTCACTGGTTGGGATGCAACAACGAGATTATTCAAGAATCAGATAGGTGAAACAGCTATGTACTGGTTCCGTGTTGGCATCTCTCATACTCCTAGTTAAGTCATCGATTCGCCCACTCAACTATGTCTCCTTATCTTTATTTATCATCCCTAGTAACCTTCTTTCCTGTTAACTTTGTTAATAAGATCAGCCCGACCCTCTCCCAACCTTTCTAAATTCAAGCCAAAGATATCAAAGAGCCGTTTGTAATAGAACGAGGAGTTTCCACTGATATGAGGAGTAATAATCACGTTCTTAGCACTCCAAAGCGGATGCTTATCCGGTAAAGGCTCAGGATCTGTAACATCGAGCGCCGCACCCACGATCTTCTCAGAGTTCAGCGCCTCGATAAGATCATCCGTGTTGATAATGGGTCCGCGCGCAATGTTGACCACGAAAGTACCTTTTTTGGCAAAGATGTCAAACTCGGGCTTGGAAATCAGACCCTGAGTTTTGTCGGTTAGTGGTAGCGCGATGACAACGATGTCGAGGCCTGAGTCCAAAAATGCGTGTATTTCCTCCTTGGAACCGCCGGAGAACCATTTACTGGGAAATTCTCCTTCCGGGTCGCCCAGACCAGGAGGTGAGTAGGACTCATCGCGACGAGACTCGGGAGTGTCGCGTGGGTGAAGGGTGTAGGCGTGGACGTCTAGACCAAGTGCTTTGGACAGACGGGCGGTTTGACGACCTATACTACCATAGCCTAGGATTCCACTGCCATATGTTAGTTCAGGCACTTTCTCTTGGGTTTGTATCTTTTACATCCGCTTCCCAGCTGTATCTGTAGTATCTTCGTCATTCTTGTTGATACGCTGCCATCGCCCCTCATCTTGAAGCTTTGAGTATTCCTTCACTTTGGCAAAAATTTAGCTACATTCACAAACACGTAGGATTTGTGAACTTACAACGAAGTCGATGAGACAAATACGTCCCAATGACCCACTCAGCAATTTGAGGTCTACATCATTAGCAACTTCTCCACTTCACGCGAAGCATAACTTACCCGTGAACGCCATTGGCAGTGCAGACCGGAATTTTGGTCTTGGTGAAGATAGGATCATTGAGCATATGGTCTGCGCCAGCGCTAGTAAGCTGGACATATTGCAGATGAGGAACCTGCTCCGGTTTCGGCAGCAGATGAGCAGTCGCAACAGCAGTCAAGATAATAGTAGTATCTTTCCACTCTTCCTCATCAAATCCAGGCTCCAAGGGCGCGCCATGCTTCTTTTCGAGGAAGATCTTGATAGTAAGACCCGGGAATTGTTTCTGGACAGTATCGGTTACGTCCTGGGGAGGCGCAGATGTTAGAAAGATGATGGCCTTGTGACCCTTGAGGCCTTTATTGTTGGTGGTTGTGATAAGCGTCATGATGAGTTATGGAATTGGAATATTAATTGTATTCATGGGATCGAAAGAAGCTATATTGTCTTGATATAACATGTAGCGCATAGGATTCTGTCGATGACAAATGGGGATGGTGATACCGGCCCGGTCGTAAATGTGGGGTAGATCGAGGGAAGATAAGGAACGTTGCTCAATCCGGGTATGATTTGGAGACGGAAAATAGCGCAGGATTCATTGCGATAGTGTGTAGCGGATATAAGATGTGTTATGCTGGGAGTATGGTGGTGGTAGAGTTGCATACGCGTCCAAGTTCATCATTGGTTGATAACGTCGCGTAGTTGAAGTTGACGGACTTGAGCTGTCCAGCAACCTACCCTGCACCGGGATCGAAGTTCCGTCCGATCCCCATTCACCGTCGCCTTGATGTTCTAATTGACATTCCTGCATAACGCTCAATACTATTATATGCTAAAAGTGATCTAAAATCACAGGATCGCATCTACTGTTTTGACGTGCACAATATATAGAAGACGGGGTACAAAACGCGAATGTTGATTGAAACTGCAAACGCAAACGAGTTATCACCAACGGCGAGAAGTAACAGCCGACTGCTTGATCATTTGTAAAACCTGCTAGCAAGGCAAACTAGATCAGCCCTATACGAGTCAGAATGTGGTTTGCTGAACCAGCTGTTCCTGCCCTTCACTGCAATTTTAAACCCCTACGAGGGCCTTGGGTCACGTAGGTAAGAGGTAGGTATGTTTAAAGTTCTTATGTACCTATGATAAGAGCTTATCAGCATCAGCCCTACAAACAGCCTACTCACGCTAATGTTCGCTGTCAGCAACGCACCCCTGCAGCAGCCATATTATTGGAGACAGGTCGGCCAGCTGAGCAACCCTCCATTTCCAAATGGTTGGTATGACTTCAACTTTACTGGCACAGCCCAGCACAGCCCAACGCCATGGATGCCAACAAACATTTGCTTCTGCTTTGAGGGAAGCCACGAGATCGAAAATGCATGCCTTCAAATAATGGCCCCTTCCTTGATAGGATCGGCGTCTGATAATCGTCCCTTCCATCTTTCGATGTCACAATGACTTCGAGACCCTCATCGCCGCCGATAGACCTCCCCGTCCCGACATACTCGGCAGCCGATAACGACGACCTTCTAAAGCGCATCGAAGCCTCCTCCTGCGTCGAGCTTCCCATCCTTCGCTCCCCCGCCGGCCGCTCGACGAATTTACAACGCCTTACCGTCGACGCAGATTGGGAGGCATACCATGAAGCCTACCGCATTGAGACCGACATCGTCGCAGCCTTCTTTCTCGCTATAGAAAAGGGCCACGATGATGTTGTCGCAGACTTTATCGCCCACGGCTGGGTGTCACCCGATACTACGAGTCGATACGGAGAGACGCCTTTGGTCGCTGCTGTTCGCGCGGGTAAACTGCCCATGGTCAGCCGCCTTGTCGCTCTCGGTGCAAGCGTCAACGAATACGGGCGTGTAAAAAGCGACGACAAAGCCACCAAGATTGAGGATTTGCCTGAGCGAACTCCCTTGATGGTAGCTGCTGAGCGCGGTCACTTGGCTCTTGTCAAAGTCCTGATTGAGGACTACGGCGCCAAGCACGATCTTGTCGCACCAGACGGCGCGATCGCATTGCGACTTGCAGCTGTGAACCGGCATCGCGAAATAGTACAATATCTCCCCCACGTTCGCGGTGGCTCATGGAAGAGGTGGAAGCACGTACATCACAAGCAAATGGAGAGAGCACGACGCGCTGCAAAAAGGTTGTTCAAGTTCATATGGATCGTATTCTGGGACTTTCCAAAGCTTCTGATTTACGATGCGCCGAAAGAACTTGGTCGCGCGGTCTGGGAACGTCGCCACCGGATCAAAAATTTCGTGAAGGAATTGCCTGGGAAGATTAAGAGGGAGATTATCGCGATGCCTGGGCATATCAAGAGCGCTGGGAAAGCAGTCTGGAAGGGCATCAAGAAAATTCCATCGTTTGTGAAGAGTGTTTTACAATCCATTTGGAAGGTGTTGAAGAGAATACCTGGCGCTATCATGATCATGCTCAGATGGATTGGCAATGGATTGAAGAACATTGGGGAGGCGATTGCCAACATCTTCGCCAAGCTCTTCTCTCTCCTACATACAGCAGTCATGGCCATCGTCACATTCTTGCGCCGCGTCACATTGCGAGATGTATGGGATGGCTTCTGCCACCTAGTTCGCGCTGTCTTTGTGGACGCGCCCAAAGCAATCGGTGCATTCATTTTGTCCTTTAGCAAGACGACCTATGATGTGTTGAAGGCAGTTTTCGGCAGCCTCGGCTCATGCCTCTGGCACATTGGCCTCGGTATTCTTTGGGTGATCAAGTATGTTCCGCATAGAATATGGACCATTATCGAAGCGCTGGGTACATCATTGATCAAGGCTTATGAGGAGGTAATGGTGTTCGTGAATCCTAAGCGAATGTGAGCTTGGGCGGTCCTTTTGTTAATGGAGTGGAGCGCCCGATTAGCGCGGGGCTTGGTGGTTTGACGTTTCTTTGGAGCCCGTTGAATCGATTAAATGTGAAAAGTACCCCAGACAGAAAGAGTTTGTAGTGTGATAGAAGCCGATGTGGAAATTGCATTTGAATCAATCAGCGAAGATGCCGCCATAAATTTGCCATATTCTCCAAGCTGTGTTGTGTTTGCAGTCCACCTTAAGCCCAGTTAGCTTGACACAACACCACCGGATATTAAAGGCGACGCCACAGCATCTAGCTTGGGCGAACAGCTGAAAAAGCCTTTTATCCTTAATTGCAACGCCTTTCATCATCTAGCGTCAGGGGTTAAGGGCGAATAAACCCTCCGATTAACGTCGTCAAGTGGGTAGCAATAAAAGAGGTACACCAAAGCAAGCTGACGAAAAGGCTTCAGTATAAGAGTCGCCTAAAGCTGACCTTAAATTTTTTGTCGCTATCCTAACTCTTAGACGGCCAGAGAGCTTTGGTGTGTCTGTTTTTTGCGACCCGCCTGCGTCGTCAAAGTCCGAAGGCGACTAAGAAAAGAAACCCGTTGGTCCAGCGTTTTTACTCAATGAAGCCATCGTCAAATCGATAGTTCCTTCGCTGTCCCCGCCAGCTAGCCCTCTCAGCCCTGTCAACCCCTGTATCTCAGGCGTTACCCCTGTTTGGAGTCGTGATGGTGCCTTTTAGGGAATCGATAGTTTCGCGAACTCAGCTGCGAAGCGTCGGAAGCGATGGTTCTAGACTACTCACGCAGAAAAGGAAGACAACGCGGGAACAGGAATAAAGATGTGCGTCGCTCACGAGGTGGAGTGTCTGTGTTTGATGTTGGCCATTTTGCGTTGATCCAATTGTTGAGGTTGTAAAGATGGCTCGCCGTCTTGTCCTTTCGTTGTTTTTGGCTTCGGCCTTGCATTCGTTTGATGTTTCTGCTGGGCCTTGTAAGCCGAAGCCTGTGACTTCTACTGCTGTTTCTAGCGTTGCGACAAGTGATGTCTCAACGGGTCTTGCTACTCAAACCTCGGCTGTAGAGAGCTTGTCTGTTGAGACTTCAGCAAGCGCTTCGACTGGTCTCCCAACTGAAGCGTCAAACTCGGAGACTGATGCGATTCAAACAACTGATAGCTTGTCTTTGAGTTTGTCCAGTCTTGCTGTGACTGAGACTACTCATGAGGAAACTGGCTCGGCGACCGACCTTGCGACAGACACCCACACCTTCTCTACGGGCTCTGCCACGACCGAGCCTTCCTCTTATATGACCAGTGGTCTCACCACCGACACCTATAGCTTCACGTCAGATTCTGTCACCACAGACTCTTCCACTTACGCGACCGGTGATGCTGCCACCGATACGTCCAGTTTCACTACCGACACTGCCACTACCGACACTGCCACTACCGACACTGCTACCACAGATGCCACCACTTCCACCATCAGCGAGTCCGACACTGGCACCACAAGTGGCCTTGCTACCACTACCTCAGCCAATTATTGTGAGTCTATCATTTAAATTCAGGCTGTGACGTATTAACACTCTCCAAGGTACCGATGCTGAATGGCGACAAGATGAACTTATTGCTTCGTTATATACACTGACCGACGCGATCGAGGTCTGCCTAACAGCCATCGAACCCGTCACCACAGTCGTAGCCACAGGGTCGCCAGAGACCACCACGACTGAGATCATCACTGTTAATGAGGACCTTCCCGACGAGACCAAGATTGTGATTGATGCGCCATCTACCAACTTCGTCGCCGGACCCGACAAGACTGTAACCGCTGTTCGACGCGACGGAAGTATTGAGATCCTTGAGCCAAAGACCATCTACAATACTGTCGGCCGCACAACCATCGAGCTTTCCACTGCTTACGAGACAGTGTACACTACTGATGTCGATTATATCGGTACTACCAGCGTTGATACGGTCTACGACGTCGTCGGGACCCAGACAACTCTTGAGATCACAGATACAACCGAGATTACTACCGCTACATCAACAGACGTGGTCACTGAGACTGTCACCACCATCGAGAGCATCCCTACCACTTCTACAGAGTATGTAGTCACCGGCACGACCATCAAATTCGCTCCAGGAATGACTATCCATGTGACCAACTCTCGTACATTCATCGTTTATTCCGTCCCGTCAACGCGCACGCATGTGCTATACACAAGCACCGACTACCTCACCTCCGCCTGGACGACAGTGACTGTTGGATCAACTGATACTGACTACACTACTGTGCCTACGGAAACAATCGACGTTACAACCGCGACGAACACCGTCGAGGAGACAATTATTACAAGCACCGAGACCAGCTTTGCCGAGAGCACGGTCACGACTAATGAATGGACCACTGAGACTTGTGAGTCTTTCCGATTAACCCCATAAACATGTACTAACTTTCTGCAGCTATCTCTACTTCACTTTCTACTAAGACTCTTTCCCCCAAATACACCCAGGACGAGTTTCCTTGGTATCAGAACAAGAAGCGCGCCGCTGCGACCGCTGCTCTCAAAGCTCGCGGAAGCCTCGAAGATCAATGGGTCAGTGAGTTTGGCGAATCTCATTTACAGAGCGCTTGTTCTTGCATCATTCACGAAGGTCTCCCTACACGAACCGTCTACGAGTCTGCAGATCTCGAGACAATTGTTGAAAAGTCTACCACGATTGACAAGGTCTATGGCGAGACCGTCACATTGACTCTCACCACGGCTGACACCGTCACTACTCACAAGACCGTGACTGAAACGACATTGGTCGACGGAACTACCTCTATTGAGACGCGCACTGTCTATGAAGATGTCATCAAGACTGTTCTCTCCACGCCTACTGCTCAGGCTCTCGTCACAAAGGTTGTGACTAACGACGATGTGAAGCAAGTCACCAAGGAAATCGCCGTCATCGACACCATCACTCTTTACGGTATTGCTACCGGATACACGTGGATGGAGGTCACTCGAACACAGGACATCTACGACCTTCGCAGCAAGTTGTTCCCTGTCGTGCAGACCATTGACATCGCTGAGACGTCTACCTCCACCCTCCCTACTACTACCGTCGAGACTACTGTGGATGTCACTTCTACTGCGCTGTCTACTGCTGACGAGACCGTCTACGATGCCTTCACCAGCGTTGTGCCGGTTGCTGTGACTGATGTGCAGAAGTTTACGTACACGAAGACTATTTTCACTGATGCGACATCGGTTTACTCAATTGAGGCTACCAACACTGTTGGCACGGTCGCTACTACCACGCTTACAACTCTGACTACGGTCACCAATGGAGTTACTTCCACGATCACGACTGTCTTGTCCACAAAGGTGACCGTCACAGCTCAGCCTGTCGCGACCCAGACATGCGCCATGCCCATCTTGGACGGCGACTTTGAGTACGCACCCAACACCAGTCCATGGACAACATCCACAAGGTATTCGGTTTTCGATTGGTACAAAACACGGATCAATGGGCGCGGAAAGGTGCTAGAAAGCGACTGGCTCTACGATTACAAGAACTTGATATTTTATCAGGATATTAAGTCGTGCAAGGGTGTTACCTTCCGGTGCAGCTACGACTACTACATCCATGCAAACTTTGAGGTCACCGATCGAAAGGGGACGACGTATATTCCCTTCATCCGTACTTTCTGGAATAATGACATTTTCAACAATCCAAATCTTGCAATTGGTAACCGCTTTCCCCAACCCACTCAGGGCTACCCTGCTGGATCCTGGTACACGGCCTCGATCGACTTCACAACTACAGGAAAGCAAGACAGGCTTTGGATCCAAGCTGCTAGCCCTCAAGCGGATAGGACGAGCAACTACATTAGGGTTGATAATTACGTTTGCAAGCCATATCAGTACAACGGTCCAAACGGGCCTGTTACTGGATTTTGAGAGCCATCACGGAATAAATCATTTCTTCCTTCGCGATAACATTTTTTCATCCAAGCCGAATCGTTAGACCAGCTGGGAAAAGTCATCACATGTTATTCTTTGGTACATTTTTCTGTATATACATTTTGAACGTCAATAATTATTGTGTTGTGTCTATCTAACCGTCCCTGTTCTTTGCTTGGTGACCGACGTGATGAAGATCGATTAAAGAAAGCTCACCCTATACACTCTACGACCGAGATCACTACAGAGCTAAGTGGTCATTATCGCGATATATCATATTAATCTATATTTAACTGATCCGTCATATCCTCATAATTTTAGGCTTTAGGCCTCTTCTTCTTATGCCGTGCTCCAGTCTCCAACAGAATTCCCTCTTCAACACGCATGCCACACCCCAGTCATTAATATTAAATGTAAGTAATGTAAAGGCCCGTAGTTCCGTGAAGTCGTTAACTCGTCTATCCAATTGACACCGTACTCAGTTCATTCGGTACACTTCACCTTGGCATCTCACACAGCAGAAACACCTTGACCCTGCGCATTCAAGCGCCGCGCATCCGCATACTGACTACGTCGTGCATCTCTAGCATCTGACCGCTCATCATTTCCCTCCCAGCCAGCTTTGACAAGCCAGAACAGGGCCATCAACGGTGTCGTAAGGAAACTCAGAACACCTCCTAGAATAGCCTTGAAAGCCTGTGGTGTCCAGCGATCGTCATACCGCCAGTCTCCGCCGTCACGGTCACCGACAGTAGTCAGGACACCTACCGACACAGGCCAGAGGAGGAAGAAGCCGACGATGGCAAACATGAAGCCTCTCAGCGCCCCTTGCACGATGGTGTTGAACACCGAAGCAGCCTTCGACTTGGCAGCAGGCTTCTCCTTCTCGGACTCGACCTCCGAATCACCGGAACTGGGATCAGGGAGGAAGAAAAGCCATCTCATCCACCGGCTGGACGGCTCAGGCATGAAGCCGACAGGTTGAACAGAGCGCTTGGAGAGATCATAGCTGACAAGGCCCATTTCAACGAACCAGGTAAGGATACATTGGATGATGATGGTGACAGCGGCATCACCCGATAGAGTGTTCGGTAGTTGAAACAAGCGTATCGGGTTCTTGACAGTGTCTTGAGTAGTATACATGACTTTTGGGGGGTTAGCACTTGTTCATTTCATCTAATCTCATCATATCATCATCACCATGATCATATCAGATCAGATCAAGGGTATCAGCGATGATGAGATGAGAGTGGATTGAACTCACCGTAAGCCAACGCAAAATTAACGCCGCCGGATAAAAGCATTGCACCCACACCGTCAAGACCAAACACGTAAAAGAGCTGATGACCAGTAAATTCCAAGCTTGGCCTCATCCGCCCCTCCTCTTGTTCCTGTTCCTGCATCTCGTCAGGGTTGACAGGTTTCAGCGACCCCTCCAACCCCTGCTTGGCATGTAGCAAAACCTGCCCCTGTGTCTCATGTTGCGCCACGGTAGTTGACATGTCTCTTTTTAGCCTATTCTTTCTCCGATTGTGAGAAATCGCAAAAAAAAACAAGGCAGAAAAGCGAAAAAAAAAAAAAAAATGATGGAATTATTTCTCTCCGATTGTAAATTCCAGAGATTGCGTATGCATATGCGAAATTTGGTTCGCCAAGCGGTGTAAAAGGGGGTACTTGGGAAATTACCAGCCTGAAAATTTACCAGTGGAAGAAATGATGGAGAAAAAAGAAGCACTGTTCACGGAAGAAAGAAAAGCTTGGGTTGGGAGTGAGCTTGGACGCAGTTTACTGACTAACAAGCGAGAATTCATGACTTGTTAGGCCCTGACAACTATAGGGTGACCTTGTTTGCTGAAGATTGTTGAGATGGTCTTTTGTATGGCACCATCTTTACACCGCTACGTTAAAGCATAAGCTAGTATCACGCGATGTTTATGTTGAGTCACTGTGTAGTAGTATGTGGTGGTATTGTCGGTAAAAACAATGTTCTGCATTTTGATACATGATTTTCAGTTTATAGAAACAGACATAAACATTAAGTCTAGTTTGTCATGCTCAAGGTGGTTTAGGGTGGGTTGTCTGTGTGGTCTGGTGGTTTTGAAGGGCTGTCTTGAAGCTCACAGCGTTTCACCAGCGAATACCACACCGATCCAATCGGTTTACATTTGGTGGGGGTCCTAGAAGAATGGAAAAGAACAGTCGAATGACGAATTACAACGTCCCCTCGTGGCAAAGATTGACGCCAGACCTGAAATCCTGTAGGCATTTTCGGTCCTGTCATCCGTCCGAAACTCTACAATGTAGTCCATGTTAATTTTAATCTGGATAAGGCTTCGCGTCTCATCTGAACTTGGGTGCTCAACTTTACCATGTTAAGCTTGTCAGGGGGCCCAACGCCAACAGGCGTCTCAGGAAGATTGACCCAGGAGTTCAGATCGACAAGGGTACCATTCATTAAGCGAGAGCGGGATCTAACAAGACTTGCGGAAAAATTAAAACCGTATGTAAGAAAAACCCTTGTTCTTCCGGCGCTAAAGCAGGAACGCGGAAGAACAAGACCCACGATGTTTTCCCATCCGTCTTGTCTTTTCGTTCCCTTGTCTCTAGTTTCAGGTACAGCGGCTCTTTTCAACAAGATCCACAATGCAGCTGCGAGGGATACAGAGCGAAAGAGGGGAAAAGGGCGCTTCGCTTGGGTTAGGTTGGCAGCTCGCCTGTTTAACTCGTCTGGAGATGGTTTGACCGTTGTCAACTGAACTGAAGGAACTGCCACCGTCTGACATGGCATGGGGGTTAGCAGATAACTCATCTTGGCAAACTACCTGCCAGTCAATCAACCTTAGTTCAACGGTTATCAAGAACGTTGTTCCAAGATCTGGTACACTAACAAACTAGTTGAAAGTATGTCTCCACGTAGTAATTAGTAGTAGCTGCAGTATAATTTATTACACGCATTATTGCAAAACTCAATCGTTGCATGATCTGCTAATATCTCGATCCAGTTAATTACCATACTCCGTCCTTCAACGGCCCCCTACCCACACCCTGGTACCCTGAAACTTGGCCGGGGCCACGAACAATGCAACCTTATGGGCGCCAGATCCTTGATGGCATATCGGCCGAAGACTGCATCCCTGCCTCTCACTCTATCCAAGGCGGGAAACTACCCCGTCTAACCATGAGGCTCTACCCATTTTGTATCTGGCTCGGTTTGATATAAGAAGGGTCAGACATTCCACTTCCAAATCGACTTTTCTTCTTCACTCACTCAGTCTCAATACAGCAGTTCATTCCATTCACTTTGATCTTTGCACATTCTTTCGCTCTTCTTTGACAGAAGTAGTTCAATTCATTCTTTCACATCAAACTTTGATAACCACCGCCAGCCGGAACCAACTATCACAAACACTTTCTTTACCAACAAAACTTCACTTTTTTACACAACTATCTTCAAGATGCCTTCTTTCACCACCAAGACCATCCTCGCCGCCCTCGTCGCCGCTGCTGGCGTCAGTGCCCACGGCCACGTCGAGTCCATCTCCGTCGGCGGCACTGAGTACGAGGGTCTCAACCCTGGTGCCGCTGCCTACGAGAACCCCCGCAAGGAGCTCGTCGCCTGGTTCGCCAAGAACACCGACAACGGTTTCGTCGAGCCCTCCGCCTACGGTGACGCCGATATCATCTGCCACAAGGGTGCCGAGAACGCCGTCAAGTCCGCCAAGGTCAAGGCCGGTGAGAAGATCACCATCAAGTGGGACACCTGGCCCGAGTCTCACAAGGGTCCCGTCATCGACTACCTCGCTGCTTGCGGTGCCGATGGCTGCTCCAAGGTCGACAAGGAGAGCCTCAAGTTCTTCAAGATCGCCGAGGCTGGTATGACCTCCGGTGGCAAGTTCGCCTCCGACGACCTCATTGCCGCTGGCAACAGCTGGGAGGTTACCATCCCCACCTCTCTCAAGGCCGGTAACTACGTCCTCCGTCACGAGATCATTGCTCTCCACGCCGCTGGCCAGGAGAACGGTGCCCAGAACTACCCCCAGTGCTTCAACCTCGAGGTTGAGTCCAGCGGTTCCGATGTTCCCACTGGTGTTGCCGGTACCAGCCTCTACAAGGCTGACGATGCCGGTATCAAGTTCGACCTCTACAACAACCCCACCAGCTACCCCATCCCCGGTCCCAAGATGGCTGCCGGTGGCTCTTCCGGCTCTGCTCCTTCCACCCCCGCTACTCCCAGCACTGGCTCCGGCTCTGCCGCTCCCTCCGGTACCGCTGCTCCCGTCGAGTCTTCTCCCGCTGCCGGTAACGAGGGTGCTTCTCCCGTCCAGACTGAGGCTCCCGCTGCTCCCAAGCCCACCAAGACCGGCTGCAAGGCTAAGAAGGCCCGCCGTCACGCCCGTGACATGCTGAACTAAGCTCTCCCTTTTTTCCGAGCTAAAGTTCTCTAGCAACGCGCTGAGCGTGGTTGTGTAAAAAAACCTTTCAGGGATCATTGTGTCCTGTCCACCCCGACAAATGGGATGAACCTTCAATATTCTGCTGTATATTAGTGGCCTCGAGTCCGATTAATAAAACTACTTTGAGTAAACAACCTGGCCTTTTGTGGTCTTGTGAACACTTTGTGACTTTACTATTTTTATTTTCGATCTTTACTTAACCCTATTTAAATAACAGATTATATTCCTCTATCATAATTCCGAAAACCTTAGTCTTCCCACATAAGAGTAGGGATTGATGATCCTTAGACTAATTTTAGGTAATGTCAATTGACTTCGTAACTTAGTCTTTTATTCTTAGGAGCTAAGTGATTGCTTTATCGCCATCTCAATTCTCTCCATCTCAGCAGATCCATATGCCTTAACCAGCATCTCCATAACCCCCAAAGCCGTGATCTCTGGATCCCACATATCTCTTGGCACAACGGCTTTGAGATCCGCATACTTGATAAACTCTTTAACAATCTCAGCCCACCGTGCAGTACCTTCTGGGTTAGTATCGTAGTACTCTATCCACCCTCGTCGCTTCGCATCACGCAAATGGCGCAGCACAGCGATCCAAGGCGTCAGTGGCTGATGTGTTTCGAAATGTTTATACTCGTGATTTGGACCAGGGTTTATAGGTGAAGAATGCGAGAGAAGCCACTTTACCAGAGCGGGCGAAGAGACAGGAAAGATGGTTTTGTTGCGCGAGCAGAGAAATTCGGTTGCATATGAAAGCAGCGGTGCAGAACCATCATTCTCGAATGTAACATCTCGTTTCATATCTGCAAGTTCTTCACAGACATATGTGGTCAAACCGAACTTGGTAGCCAGGCACAAGAATGGCATATGAATAGGCGGAGCCTTCATCCTTATCTCGTAGGCCCCAAATGTGCTCTTGGCCCAATGGTCAGTCTCATCTGTCTCTTTAGTCAACCAAAGCCATGAGAGTGTCTTGTCCATCTCATTAATAAGAGTTCTCTGCAGGCCCTGCTCGTCGTTGACAACATATCGAGCGTGGGTCATGGCGAGGGCGATGTCGGGATACCACTCGTCCAGACGTCGATGATGCTCGACCTCCTCGAGAGGATATTTCAAGCGAAGCACGTAAGACCGCAGGAGTCGCAGATGGGGATCGAAGAGTGAGGTTTGAAATGATGCGAGACGCGATGCGCCTGCCTCAACAAGCCAGTCGCGAACGGTGCGATGGATGTAGATGACCTTGCTGGTTGTAATGAGGCCCGCGATGCTCTGTCTCTTATCTGCAAATCGCATGTTACCCACAGGCTTAGCGACATGAACATTGAGAAGACCAGAGAATCTCTCTTTGATATATCTTATCGTCTCTTGGCAACGCGTTTGTATCTCTTTGTCTGTCGCTTCAACAACTTCACGCTCCAAAGCAAGCGCGTCATCATCGAACAGGGCAAATGCCAATTTCCAAATGGTCAGAGAGTTGGCCGATTCGTCCTTGATAAAGTCCGCAACGAGCTCTCTTGCGTGTATAAGCTGATACAATGTCGCAGTTTGCGTTATCTCAGATGATGTCTGATCTTTGAAGAGGAGCTTCTCGAAGAGCTCGTCAAGTTCAGTAGGAAGACTCTTCAGAGTTTCCTCGAGGATTCCAAAGTCTGTCGTTTTTGAGTTTTGGAACGCTACAAGCATTCGCTCAACAGCAAGCCTGACCCATAAGAACACACCATCTGCTTGGTTGACGACGGAGGTAAGCATGCTATGGGAAGCTTCTGGATTCTGCTTGAGTAGTTGTCGAATTTGTGGATGAGACTTGAGTGTGTCTTGGGCATAACGGTACATGTCGTCGTAACTGAGATCCTGTAGCTTAGTATTCGGAACTGAACTTCCAAATGCCTTGTCAAAGACGTCCCAAGGTCGAGACGAGAGACAAAGCTTGAGAGAGTTGCCATCGTATTTCGATGTCAGGCCTTTGAAGAACTCGATGATTTGGACATGATCTCCTTCAAACTCATCAAGGCCATCGATAAACAGACAAATGTTGGTCTTGGGCAGCGCCGCGTCCAAAAGAGAGTGGAAGGCAGCCTGCAAGTCATCCACAGTCCAATCTAGAGCAAAGTTGACTCTTTCTTTCGTGGTCATCTGCCGCAGCTGGGTCCAAAGGTTTGGAAATGCCTTCTCGACCAAGTCTGGGTCAGAGGACAAGAGCTGATGAAGGAGGTATCGCAACAGGCCGGTCTGAGATCTCTGTTGTCTTGATCCACTCGTCCAAAAGAAGAAGCCAGCAGTACTGATAGTTTTCTTGCCGGCCCATTTGCGAAGAAGATGCAAAACGACAGGGTGTTGAGAGAGGAATCGCACGAGCGTAGACTTGCCTGAACCTGGCTTTCCGGTGATCCAATAAATAGGGCCTAGCTCGGATCCATTGAGCCACGTGGTAAAAGAGTCTCTGAACTTCTGACGCAGGGATTGTTGGATGGTAGAGTTGTCGAAGATCCAATCGAGAGTCTTGGCATGGGCTTCGGTAACTTGACTTTCGCGATCGTGCATGCTTTTATAGGCTAGACTTTCGAGGATAAAGTCATTAATGAGGCCTGTGGGAGCCAGCCTGGGGGCTTTCTTGGCAGGCACAAGGCCTGTGCTTTCAGCTTTTGGGACGTCTGGGGCGTTTGGTTGGGCATCTCCGACTGTATTGTCACTTGTCTCGTGAGGTACAATTTCAGACTCGTCCTGGGTATCGAGCTGTAACCCAACCAGTAAGGGAAGATAAGTTTCACTGTAGACGTGGCATCAGTGATCATTCACATGAAACAGAACAAAACGAAACGAAACGAAACAAACATACTGTGAAGCCGGTAAAACGTCTTGGCATAAACCAAGAACATCTTTGAGTCGTCCACCCAGCGCGCTAACATCATCCCGTCCCCATACCCCGCAAACCTTAGCAGCGTCAATTGATCCATTCCCGGCCACTGTAAGGCGCTGAAAGTGAACCAAAAGATCATCAGCGATCTGGACACATGAAAACTTGATTGACCAAACAGTGTCCGAGACAGGGCCAAGACGCTTGACGCACTCTACCGAGGAAGCCAAGGCCTCGAATAAACGAGCAAGATTTGTGTCACCATCATCTGTATGGCTCTGGCGATTGTGTAGCCTGAGCACAGCATGGTATACGTCAATCGCCCTGGCTAGACAGGACGTGAGGGTTTCGGATACAGTGTCAGATGCAGCTACGGCCATTTTACTTATGGTGCAGTGCGATATCAATTGAGTGTACAGTAACGACTGAGGTATATTCTCTCTGAGTAGCAGACAGGTAACGAGTATGTTCACTAAGAAGCGGAAAAGGAAAGGGAAGTGGAATGAAGCTCTGGAATGAGGGGTTTAAATAGACACTCGTATCACATTTAATCACGCGTCAGCAGAATCCCTGTTATCACAATTGCATTTCAACAACAGGCTGAGATGACTGGTCATCGGCTACCGTATGGCATTGTCTTACAATGTTTGACTTTGACAGACTTGTATCACGTTCCTGAACTACCGAGAGCATAAGTAAACAAAAATTAGTGCATCAGTCTAGCCCACGTTTTTAGGCTATTCGTTTCTGGCACCCTTTAAGCTTAGAGGAATTACCCCTACCACGCTTATCACAAGTCGTCGGTTTCGGAAAGTCGTATAAGATACGCCACTCCATCCTCCAAATTTACCATTCTTTACCATCAACACACGACAAATCCTCTCACAGCCATGACACGCATTTCACTATTACTGGGAATCTTTTCGCTCTCGGCGTTCGCCCAAGCGGGTAAATCGCCAGGCCTCCCCTTCGTCATCAACACTTGGGGCGGAGACTTTACCGCCGCTACAGATGCGGCATTCAATGCTCTACAAAAGTCCAAGACATCAGCTATCGACGCTGTTGAGATTGGCGGTTCGACGTGTGAGCGCAACCAGTGCGATGGAAGTGTTGGCTACGGAGGTTCTCCCGATGAGAATTGTGAGACAACGCTTGATGCCATGATCATGGATGGCGATACCATGAACACAGGTGCCGTCGCTGCTCTGCGACGCGTCAAGGATGCCATCTCTGTTGCCAGACATGTTCTCGAGTATACCAGCCATTCGATGCTCGCAGGTGACCAGGCGACTCAGTTTGCCATTGAGAACGGCTTCAAGACGACAAATCTCACGACAAAAGCATCGGCGAAGAGTTGCAAGGAGTGGAAGACTAGTAAATGCCAGCCCAATTATCGTGTTAACGTCAGTCCCAATCCAGAGCGCTCTTGCGGTCCTTATCGTCCATTGGCAAAGAACAAGCAAGTCCAACAAAAGGCCCAAGGCTCACACGATACGCTCTCCCTCATCGCCATCACGAAAGACGGAAGTCTAGCCGCAGGAACAACCACAAACGGCGCATCGCACAAGATTCCCGGCCGAGTCGGCGACGGCCCAATCGTAGGAAGCGGCTCCTACGTCGACAGTTCCATTGGCGGCTGCGGCGCCACAGGCGACGGTGATATCATGCTCCGCTTCCTGCCCTGTTACCAAGCTCTTGACAGCCTAAGTCGAGGCTTGACACCGAAAGAGGCAGCCGAGGATGCAGTTCTCCGCATGACCCGCAAGTTTTCTGATCTCAAGAGCGGCATTGTCGTGGTAGATCGATACGGAAACCATGGCGCTGCTGCGAGTGGCTGGGACTTTACATACAGCTTCAGAGGAGGAAATATGAAGAAGACAACGGTCGTTAAGGTTAAGCCGGTGCAGGAGGTACGTGCTGAATTGAGAAGGTCGTGATGAACATGGCTGACACTCGTCTAGGTTTGATTCACAAGGAGCATTGCATGCATAGCGCGTCATTTGTATTTCTAGTTGGAAGCGTTTGCGTTTAGGACTCTGGAAGTCCATCAAACCCTAGAACAATAAATCATTAAATTGAGTTCCCACTTCCGCTTCGTGATGCCACAGCAGAATCCCAGCTGCTGAGATTGGCTTGGTGAAACGACAACACCGGCTAGTGATTGTGGGTGATGATGTGTTGCCGTCAGAAGCTTGAATGAACAGTGATAGAGGGGTCGACGCTGGAAAAAGAGTAACATTCCTGGAGATCGGCAAGCAACACGAGAGTGCGATGATGAGTTTTGAGATCTTCTCTAATTGCAAAGAAACAAGCCTCCGAAAGGCTCTCAATTACAATTGCCCCAAGACAAAGCAGACAAATCGCCCATTGAACTCTCATTTACATAACCACAACTCTTCTACATCTGCTGTCCTCAATACATCCTCTATGTGTAAGCCCAAGCGGCAAACTTGTCGCCCGCAGTCTGGATCTCGATACCATCCACCTCCAAACATCCTTTTCCTTTGAACAAGCCTGTCGTTGCCTTGAGGACAGCCTCTTTCGTGACAGGCACGTTCCTCGCCGTCGGACAGGCCCAAAGACCAGGTGCGCCGTTCTCTGGTGACCACCTGAGTATCGTGACGGGCATCTTACACTCCGAGATGATGTGCGCAGGCTGAAAGCCGCCCATTTGAGAGTCGGGTGGACGGAGCGCGGAGTGAGGGGATGGATACGAGATTATACCGTCGGGCGCAACAAAGATGAGTTGACCACCTGGGACAGCAGCCTGCTATCGTTAGCGAAAAGACAATTTCGGGAATGGAGAAGGGTTGGCTTACTGCAAGACCGGTCATGTTCGCGTTTACTTGCGTAGACGTTCCATCAGGACACTCAGTCGCATTGTCTAGGTCACAAAAAGTACTGGGCTGCGAAGCGCCGATAATGAATGCTCTGTTTCGAGCGTTGATGACACGGTCGTGGATCTGAGGGACCTTTGGAGCGAAGACACTGAGAGTGTAGTAGGCGTCTACCACGGCGAACGCCATGAAGAGAAGGACGAGGGCGAATGGGTTGGTATTCATCGTGGCGAGCCGCGTGAAGGCCACATGGATTATGATCAGATTGCAATTGAAGGCAGGTGCTATAATCTGATGATATATTGGGTTGCATGGGAGACTTTGTATAGAAAATATTTGTTGAGAGATTGAACGGAAGGAACGGTTGAGGAAGAACGGAGGAAGGAAGTTGCAACCCTTTTCTATACTTGATCCCTTGTTATTATGGTCGTATCTCGCGTAGATGCCTTGAACAAGACCAACTACCATGGAATTGTATAAATAGTTCTTGTTCCATGAAGTCCAGCTCCTGTCAATCTCCAGAGTACACTCAGCCATACTCTCGCAGGACCCTGAACGCATGTGCGCCATCCCTCGTCATCTGGAACCTCAACACCACTAAACGCAGAGATGCGATAAGCCCGTGTACACGTTCCCCAGACCGAATTACGCGGCCCGATTATGTTAGGAGAAGTACAATGCAGGGCCGTTACATGCAACGTTGAGAGAGCAGTAAGACCGAGTGCACCATGCATCACGCCGACCTGACTAGACGCCATTACCACTCTCACCAATCCCATGTACTTGGATCGCAAGACCCCAGTCCAGCTGAATCACAGTATGACAGTAAGGGTTGAACATGCTTGTGTATTATAACCAGAAAAATAACTCATGCATCATATCTATTGCTTCCCAGCCTTTCCCTTTAATCTATTAATCAGGCCCAAGATCTTCGCCTTAAGAGCCCCTCCCTGCGCCTCATCAGCACCGACGAATCTTCTCACAAGGATGTTGTACAGCCCTCCAAATGCAAGAGCGATCGCAGTCGATGTAAAGATGATAACATTGTACGGCATGCTAAAATCTGGTGTGGGGAGGTACAGCAGCAGCGTTGTAGTACGGATGTTGAGAACTTTAGGTTCAAGCGTCGTGATGACTGCTGCGGCGACATCGAAACCACGGTTGGCGTCAGGAGGATACTCGGTGTATCGAAGGATGGACTTTTCGAAATCGTATGTAAGGAAAACGGTGCAGTGTGGAGGAATGCGCATAAGAAGTTCGAGCTGTGTACCCCGCGCACGATCGAGGGCAGGACGATAGTAGATCTCTTTGATCAGATCGGACGAGTTGGATGAAGGTGCATCGGCAATACGGGCCGAGAGGGTGTGAAGATAAATGCGCATGAACCAAGGAAGTGATTCCATGTAGACGAACTCGACGTCGGTGTCGCTGGGGTTGCTCAAGATGGCTTGTACACCACCGTGTTCCTGGCCGTGGCCGTTGAAACTGCGATCAGCGTAGAGAAGAGGTGTCTCGGGCCTGTTCAGGATCTTGTCCTCGTCTTGTGATTCGGGCTTGACGAGCATAAGAGTAAGTTCGGAGTTGGAATCGAGACTATAGCAGCGAGAGTTTGCGTCCTGCCTGATCTCGCGGGCACCTTCGGTGGTGTAGATGTCGCGGGATTCTGGGATCTGAACACAGACAGGAGGAACGTCGGGGTCAGTCAGGGGACATGTTCCCTTGATAGGTCGACCAAAGACTTGAGATAGAGTCCAATCTTGGCCATCGAGGTTGTCGGCAGGAAAACAGGCGTGCTCGGAGTGGTATGACTTGGAGGTATCGCAAAGGAGCTCGTGAGCAGGAGGGGGTCTTGGAATGGGGTTGTCTAGTGGTTGTTAGAGGAGTAATCCAGTAAGATCAAGAAACATACTTTGAGGTCGCTTGGAACGGTTAATGTCGAGAACCATATCTACGGTCTCTTCCATCTCCAAGAAACATTCGCCATCGGCATCGCACTTGGGCCTGACGTCAATTGCCATACTCTGATAAGAGGCATCAAAGAGCTTGTGTCCATCCAGCAGTGTAGCAATTCCAGCCTTTCCCTTACACGGCAACAACTTGAGGAAAGGTGTCAAGTTCTCTGTGCATACAACTTCATGGGGCAAAACACCGTGAAGAAGTCTTGTATTAGCCAACGACGAATTGGAGTGGTGGCCATCAGGCTGGAACGACATGACAGGTCGAATCGTTCTCGTCTCATCGATAAAGTTCAAACTGGCACAGAAAAGTCCGGATAAAGCGTTGGTAAGAATCAACCACTTCTCATCAGCTTCGGCATCCGTCTCAGCATCCAGCCATGCCCACAGCTCAACACCAGTGCCTCCCTCGCGTGTACCATCCCATGGTCTAGCACCCCATGACTGGGCGTCCCATCGTCCAAGTGTAAATCGAAGATGCAGCTCCCTGGTTCCAGCATACTGTAGAATCTGCGCTAGTGATCGAGGAAACAATCGAAAGTTGTGTGCTTCAAAGTCGGCGATTGAAGTGTTGGCTCGGAAGTTGAAGCTCGCTAGAAGCTGGGACAGGGGTAAAGGTCGAAGCGTCAATTGCTCGTGGTAGCCGGATGCCGCTGCCGAAGTGAGTGCGAAGCCATTTGTGATGGCGAGTAGGAGATATGCCAGAAATTGGCGCATCTTGAAATTGGTTAAAGAGGGCGGAAGTCGTTCAAGACTTCACATCACACCTTTGCCCTTGGGAAATCGACCTGGAGTCGTAGCTTGGAGAGCTCCAGTTGCGACGTGGAAGGTTCGATACGGTAAGCGGTGGCAACAGGCAGAAACTTAGCTTTCCCGGCGCGCGCTTCCTCCACATGCCGTCGCATCTCTGGATCTTCAAAGGCCCCGCCAACTTTCAACATCTTCAATCAGCACATTGTAACGGGAACATACGCACAAAATGGCCGCTGAACAGAGAAAGCTGCTCGAGCAGCTTATGGGCGCATCTTCAACATCGCGCGCCGCCCAGCTCTCCCTCACAGACCCCAAAGTCTGTCGCTCCTACCTCGCAGGCACCTGTCCGCACGATTTGTTTACCAACACAAAGCAAGACATTGGTCCTTGTCCCAAGGTTCACAATGAAGGCTTGAAGGCCGAATACGAAGCCCTGTCGGATAGGGAGAAGCAGAAATATGGATTCGAGTACGACTATATGCGCGATCTGCAAAAGTACATCGACGACTGTAACCGACGAATTGATGCTGCGCAGAGGCGATTGGAGAAGACGCCTGATGAGATCCGCCAGACTAACGTTCTTGTATGTCTTTCGCCCGTATTTTACGTACGTATATGCTAACTTCTACAGCTCAAAAGCATTTCCGACCTCACAGCATCCATCAACAACGGCCTCCTCGAAGTCGAAATCCTCGGTTCCATGGGTGAAGTCTCTCGCGCCCAAGACGAACTCTTCCGCGTCCGCCAAGCATCTCAGTCCAAAGCCGATCGCGAAAAAGAACTCAAGGCTCTTTCCGACACATCAGGCCCGTCAGGTCATCAGAAGCTCCAGGTTTGCGACGTGTGCGGTGCGTACCTCAGCAGACTCGACAATGACCGTCGTTTGGCGGACCACTTCTACGGAAAGATGCATTTGGGTTACGCACAGATGAGAAAGACATACGAAGCGTTCCCTAAGGAGATGAAGGGCCGATCGAGAGCGCCGATGGACGACGATGGTCCTGGCATGGGCGGACCTAGAGGACCACGCGGCTCAGGAGGATACAGAAGCGGTCGCGGTGGAAGGGGATATAGGGGAGGATGGTAGTTTACGATTAATATTTGTTTACTGGGTTGTATCAAGGCGTTGGGGCGCTGTATAAAATGGATGGAAATTGAGAAAGAAAGAGTCGACTTGAAGAGCATGGATGGCAATACCCTTTCTAGACCGAGTAGCTCAGCTATAGAGAGCGAACGAAGATGAAGGAGAACTTTTGCAATCTCGCTTGGACTATTGATGCTGTCTAATCATGCTGCCTGTGGTATTTTCCTAATGTTCTTCTACTCCCGACCAGGTTATGCCAAACATTCCCGCTCTTTCATTTGTACCCCGTTCCTCATGACTTCTTGTTGAGCTCATCATATTCGTCCATCTCTTCATCCCACTTCCCACCAGAGATAGGTGGCAATGGTGGTGGAGGTCCAGCTGCAGCTGCGGCGAAGGCTGGCTTATCGCTAACTGGTGCAGTTGTGCTCTTCTTGGCCTCGCCAGGCAGAGCCGGGAAGTCTTCAGCTGCCGGGACAGCTTGTTTGGGTGGTGCAGGAGGTGGTGCGCCTTCGTGACTACCACGCCCGCCTCTGCCACCTCGTCCTCCGCGCCCACGACCTCTACCCCTACCGCCACGATGTCTATCGTCTAGGAAGCGATCCACGTCGTGTTCTTCGTTGTCTCGAGTGGCGTACCGACTTCCACCAAGCCCAGCGCTCTTCGACCCTCGGATACCACCATTTGCGCCACGGAACCGTCTGTTTTCCTCCTCTTCTTGGGCCTCTTTACCTTCATCCCATCCACCTTCCTTCATGCCCATCGCCTTGAGCTTTCGTTCTCTATTCTTAGCGCGCTCATCCTCCAGCTTGCGCCGGTCCTCTTCGTTACGCTTTCGTCGCTCAGCTTCCTCTGCGCGTCGCTTCTTCGCCTCCTCCATGCCGCGAGCGTATGCTGCAGCATGGTCCTTCTCGTCCTTTTCAGCTTTCTCAAACTTGCGCGCCTTCTCCGCGTTGATAAGCTTCATCTTCTCCATCTTCTCGGCAAGTTCTGCTTCGGTGAGCTTTTGGCGCGGGTTTGCGCCGGATTGAAGACGAGCTGCGGAATTGTTGTGTGAGCCATGGGGGGTCTTCTCGCGAGGAGCAGTGGGAGCATTAGGAGGCGCGTTGGATGTCGGTTGGGGAGGTTGTTTCGCGGGCTTGGGAGCTGGCGCTGGGGCGGGAGCTGAAGCTGCAGCTGGAGCTGGAGCTGGGGTAGGCTTATCGGCGTATCGCGAGGAGGAGAGCCCTTTGGGTTTGGAGACAGGCGCTGAAGGCGTGGGTGCTGGCGCGGGTGCAGGTTTCTCTACCGGTGCGGGAGGTGGTTGCACTGGGGCCACTGGGGCAGGTTCAGGAGCTGGAGAAACGGCTTCAGTGGTGACTACAGTCTCACTCTCGACGGGTTCGAAGTCATCGTAGAAGAGGTCGTCGTCGGTACGCCCCCCAAATTGGTCATCCATGACGAATAGATGCTGAGGTTGTAGCTATAGCGAGTGAGGCGACCAAAGATATCTGTTTCCAAAAAAATGCGATTGAGATCGCGGCGATGTACACTGAACCAAGAAACCGAGTGAAGCCAAAAGATAAAAGGTGGAAGTGGTGGTGATGAATGTAGCTGCCGTTGAAACAATACCCCGCTACCCAACTGCGGAATTCAAAGGCACAGCAATTCCAATGTGGGGGAGGAGAGAGCAGCGGCAATAAGTGGAGCTGATGCAGGGCACTCACTCCGGGTTAATCATTCATCCGCGCTGACCGATGTTAGTAGCTCAGCTCAGGGTAGATGAAGTGGATGAGTCTAACAACAGTTGGATTGAACCTGTTCATCTGGAATCAGATGTTTCCAAGTTTTGCAATGTGTTCTAACAGCTTGTTACTATCACAGATAAACGTTATATTATTTAACCAGGAATACCTGGGGCGATTGAGTACGAGGATGTGGCAATATTTTATTACATGATATATGGTCCTTTCGATATTACTCGTTGGTTCGCCGGGAGGGGGGACCAACTAAGCAAGCTTAGTTGGGCACAAAAGTGTAGGACAGCGCAAAAAGTATGGGACAGCTTAGTCATGTACAATTTAGTAAGCAAAAGTTACATACAGCTTAAAGATTTCCTTTAA
>WETZ01000007.1:0-101674 GCA_011034095.1 Fusarium cf. aywerte
CTTGATGGCGTAAAATTTGGCCGAAAAATGAAGATCCAACCTATGGATGTCCAAGAGAGTGGTGGTAGATTAGCTAGACTATTACCTACTGCACTGTAGATGCGCGCGACATATGAGAGATCCATTGAATGGATAGTGGGGGAGCCTAAGACCGGCGTTTGTACGGAGCATGGTACCTTGGTTCAGGTAGTCTACGGCAGATGGGAGGACCCTTGGGGGTAGTATTAGTGGTCTTCACATGCCAAGCAATTATTGTCAGAATAATGTTGAAGGTATACAATTTGATCAAGAATGGTTCAATTGATTACTCGTGCTTTCTAATATGGTAGGCGGTCACTATTAATTCTCTTCACACGAAAAACCATATAAAAGCACAACATCAATTACGCAACTCCCCAGGGGTGTAACAATGTTCCTGAATGTGGGGTGTGGGTACTGCTACTGGCGCTGGGGTTTATCGGGAACGACCCAAGATTAGGTCGGTAGGGTGTGTCTTGTCACTCGATTAGATGGGATAATAGTAACTGAACTACTACCAACTGTAACGCGGGTGCGTATCGAGTGAGCTTTTTTATTGACGGACATACTTTTTTTTTTTTTCTTTTTCTTTTTCATTATCTCTGAACACGGTCGGTAGTCCAGGTACTTGCATATCCTCCCATTTTACCTGCTACTCTCATGTATCTCTCGCTCCTTCCTTTGGCTCCTATCAATTGCCATTACAATCGCCATCGGTATGGATATCGGATGCGGACGCGGACGTCGTGACGGAAAGAGCGACGGGATGTATGCATGCCTATCTCTCGCCATCCATCCATCCATCTTTTAACACCTCAACAACCATATAAACCTCGAGTCCCATCTACTTCCACTCGAATTCTCTCCCTCTTCATCTCACTCTTGAACAATCCTCTCAAGCATACCGAATTCGACCTAAACTGCCCTTAAAGCATCGACTATAAGCTTCTTCGATATACACCGCAAATGCAGCTGAACACCATGTCTCACCTTCCTCAAGAGCCCGAGTTCGAGCAGGCTTACGGCGGTAAGCAATCTCCAACTACAATAAAACATCAACACCGATTCTAACTTAGTCTCCTAGAGCTCGCCTCTGCCCTCGAGAACAGCTCTCTCTTCAACGAGCACCCCGAGTACCGCACTGCTCTTGCTGTTGCCGCCATCCCTGAGCGTGTCATCCAGTTCCGTGTTGTCTGGAGCGACGACAAGGGTAACCTCCAGGTCAACCGTGGTTACCGCGTCCAGTTCAACTCTGCTCTTGGCCCTTACAAGGGTGGTCTTCGATTCCACCCCAGCGTCAACCTGTCCATTCTCAAGTTCCTTGGCTTCGAGCAGATCTTCAAGAATGCCCTGACTGGCCGTAAGTAACTTCATCGCCACGCTTCACTGGACCCTTAACCGTCCCTGCATATTGCGGGGCAATTGGGGCGTCCCAGAGCATGGAGGAGAAACAGACTTGCTAACAACGCTTCTAGTCAACATGGGTGGTGGCAAGGGTGGTGCCGACTTCGACCCCAAGGGCAAGTCTGATGCCGAGATTCGACGATTTTGCCAATCTTTCATGACTGAGCTGTCCAAGCACATTGGTGGCGAGACTGATGTTCCCGCTGGTGATATCGGTGTTGGTGGCCGTGAGATCGGCTACCTCTTCGGTGCTTACCGCAAGCTTCGCAACCGCTGGGAGGGTGTCCTTACTGGTAAGGGTCTCTCTTGGGGTGGCAGCTTGATCCGACCTGAGGCTACTGGTTACGGTCTCGTCTACTACGTCGAGTACATGCTTAAGCACGCCGGCCGTGGCACTTTCGAGGGCAAGCGTGTCGCCCTCTCTGGCTCTGGAAACGTCGCCCAGTACGCCGCTCTCAAGATCATCGAGCTTGGTGGCTCCGTTGTCTCCCTCTCTGACTCCAAGGGAGCTCTCGTCGCCAAGGAGGGTTCCTCTTTCACCCCTGAGCAGATCCACAACATTGCTGCTCTCAAGATCAAGCACCAGTCCCTGACTGCTTTCGAGCACGAGAACAAGTTCACCTGGATCGAGGGTGCCCGACCTTGGGTCCACGTTGGCAAGGTTGACATTGCTCTCCCTAGCGCTACTCAGAACGAGGTCAACAAGGAGGAGGCCCAGGCTCTCCTGGATGCCGGTGCCTTCATCGTCGCTGAGGGTTCCAACATGGGCTGCACTGCCGATGCCATTGACGTCTTCGAGGCTCACCGCAAGGAGAAGGGCGCCGAGGCTCTCTGGTACGCCCCTGGCAAGGCCTCCAACTGTGGTGGTGTCGCCGTTTCTGGTCTCGAGATGGCCCAGAACAGCCAGCGTATCCAGTGGTCCGAGAAGGAGGTCGATGACCGCCTCAAGGACATCATGAAGGATGCTTTCACTGCTGGTCTTGAGACCGCCCAGAAGTACGTCCAGAGCAAGGAGGGCGAGCTTCCCAGCTTGGTCGCCGGTAGCAACATCGCTGGCTTCATCAAGGTTGCCGAGGCCATGCACGCCCAGGGTGACTGGTTCTAAGATGGACAGTCCCAGAGGGCATGGGACGAGAGGAATTGAGGCTAACCAAAAAGACCATTATACCCGAGCTGGGCTCACATTAAGGTTATGTGGCTCTCGAGACCTCCTCTTACAAAGTCTCTGCTCGTTTATGCATGCAACGGCGTTTTCTTTGGGCACTATCTGGGCATGCATTCTGTAGGGCGTTGGCGGGGTTCAAGAAGGGAATATTATCTCTGCTTTTCTTCTAGATGGACTTGGTTTCTGATTTCATGATTTGTTCGCTTTTTATAGCCCGATAGTACCAAAATGAAAGAACAACCTTAAATTCAAACATATGATGCTGCTGTGACACTGCAACTCTATGACTTTCTTGATAGCTCACTAACGTGCAGATGTTTAATCACATCTTGTTTAGTTCTGATATAGACGTATTTCATGTTCGTATTGTTCATTATTGCGGGATTCTGAGAAGCATCCTGATCACAAGTTTGCATTCGAGAGCTTCGTACGCCGTAACTTCGCACAGCGACGATGATGACGGAACCTGACCTGCAAGGGTTCTGTAATCATACTCAATATACCTCACTCCGGAATTGATTATCGACAGCGAATCACTTGGAGTCAATAATTGATCAGTGGCATGTCAGCTGCTTGTAGGAACTGACTATGAGGACAGGCGGGACTTCTCATCAAGAGCATCATATCCCAGTTGATACTCGTAGAATACAGGTACAAGTTTAATAAGCCCGGGTACAATAAAGCATGCATAGTACTAGCTACTCGGTAGCAAGCCAAGCCTCCAGTAGTCACCGTAGTATACCGGAACCATCATATTCCAGACAGCCGGATCTATCGCCCCCCCTTTTATACATCTAGCTGCTCAAATATAAGCATTACTATGTGTACGCCTAATCAGCATAGCTAGTTAGTACTTGTACTACATACAGGTCAGAGGGTTTACCTTGCTGCAGCCCGTACTGTACGGCTATGGTGTAAGCTGAGTTGAGCTTCTAGACGCGCTGTCCCCCACTTTGCCGCACCGTGGGTCAAATGTCAAATTCCAGGGGTCATGAGCCGGGCGGCCGGGATAGTTGGAGCCGGAGGTGGAGCCTCGGCTTGTGATGTTATCGCGGGGTAGCTAGAATACTTGCAGTGTTATAAGTTGATACGCTACCTAACATGAGCCAAGCTTCTTTTTATCGTGCTTGAGATATACCTGTATCTTACTCCATTTCAAACGATTTGTCTACCATTTTACTGCACAGCATGACAGGCCCTCCTCCTTTAGCCGGCATCAAAGTGTTGGAATTTGCCGGTCTTGCGCCTGGTGAGTTCCTCAACATGAACAATGAGTTTTGCTAATACAGCTTTAGGACCTTATGCTGGCATGTTACTTGCCGATGCTGGCGCCTCAGTCCTTCGCATTGATCGCGCATCACCCGGCTCATCTGCTCCGACAGAGGATATGCTGGCCAGGCACAAAGCCTCTATCTCCGTGGACCTAAAGTCAGAGCGCGGTGTAGCTCTGATAAAGCGTCTAGCTGCACATGCCGACGTCCTTATCGACCCATTTCGTCCAGGTGTCCTCGAAAAACTTGGACTAGGTCCAGATGTACTGTGTAGTATCAACAAAAGACTCATTTACAGCCGAATGACTGGCTTCCGTCGGGATGGAAAGTACACACTCATGGCAGGCCATGATATCAACTACTTAGCGGTATCGGGAACACTGGGCATGCTGGGAAGGGAGGGCGAGAAACCACATCCACCGATGAATATCCTTGCTGACTTTGCTGGTGGCGGAGCCATATTATTTCAAGGAATTCTAATGGCTGTCATATCGAGACAATCATCTGGACGTGGACAAGTTGTCGAGGCAAACATGGTAGACGGAAGCTCACATCTGACGACGTTCCCTCGAATGGGACTCAAAACGCCTATAGGGAACAGAGGAAGGGGAAAGAATCTCCTCGACGGAGGCGCCCCCTTTTACGACACATACGAAACATCAGACGGAAAATATATGGCTATCGGTGCTCTCGAGCCGCAATTCTTTGCAGCGTTATTAAAAGGGCTCGGGCTCACGAATCAAGGATGGGAAGAAAACCAGCACGATAGAACGCGCTGGCCTGAACTGCGAAAGTTAATGACCGACACCTTCCGCAGCAAAACGCGTGCTGAGTGGGAGGCCATCTTTGACGGCACCGATGCATGCTGCACTCCTGTGCTGGAGTACAGTGAGCTCGAGACGGATCCCGCTCGGGAAGGCGATCAGCGGCCGGCGGTAACGTTGCGGGAGACGCCATGTTTAGCGGTGAAGGAAGGCGTAGGGCACGTTGACCCGGCTCGGTTCGGACAGGGTTCTGGTGTACCTGGGGATGGATACAAAGCGACTCTGTTGAAGCCAGGGGCAGGGGGAGAAGAAGCATTGAAACAATGGATGGGGTGGGAGAACGGGGTCGAGTATACGCTGCACCAAGGGGGATTGGTGCTGAAAGAGACATCTAAGCTGTAATTTGAGTTGATACCGGCGAGGAAAGACCTCATAATAAACTACGCTCTTTGAAATAAATACGCAATTGGACATCTTGGTATAAGGTGTGAAGCATAATGGGGGTTGATTACATATTCTACCTACAAGCCCGTGTTCGCATCATCTTTGAAGCACTTTTCTTTGAAGAGCGCCTGAGAGAAAACACAACATCAGGGATGAAGCCAGGGAAGGCCCAGCTGTCCGGCCAGCATAAATCCTCCAAATACTCCCGCTCCCTAACACCCCAAAAGACGGTCCCGCGCCCTTAATCCCCTCTTGTCATGTGCATGCACCGAACCATGCATCTCCAATGCAAATCATTAAGCAGTCTACTCTAGGTCTCCTTCTGAAAAGTAGTGGTATCGAAAAAAAAATAGTGATGCTCGGGACGTCGTGACATGGGGTTCCAAGAGACAACTGCTGTGCGGTAGTCCCTTTGTTTGAGCGTTCGGTTCGCGGAGAAATAAGAGGCTGCAGACGGGTCCAGTCTGACTTTGACGCCGATTTGGAAAGTGATGATTAAAAATAACTTCGTTTATGAACGACATCACTGCACTTGGCTGACAATCTCACTAGCCTTGGAAAGAGACTCAACCATCTGCTGGCACTCCTTTCTTCTTCGGATAGTGAAATCACTCTCCTTCAGAAGATCGTCTAATGTGTCGGTTCGGTACATGTTCTCCAACAGCTCCCGCTGCATCTCGTCCTTGGTGAATCTGTGATTTTGGTCAGAAATACGACAGGAGCAATAGGACCGCAAAATACTTACTGCACAAGGTTCAGCATGACGGCCTTGGGGACCATGTCGATCATGGTACGCTTAACAATGTTGTAGTAGGAAGAGATGAGCAGCTCTATGAGATGGTCAGTAACATGCAACTAGAACAAATAGCCTCGAATTCACGTACTGATAACTTCGACCTCGATGTTCTCACGCTCTGACAGAGTACCGGAAGCCTTAAGAGTAGGGGGAGGGGCCTCCATAGCTGCAGCCTTCTTCTTGTTCTTGGCTGCGAAGAAGCTGCCAAAGAAACCTGAGTTGCCAGCATTGTCGGCATCTGGGACAGTCGGGCTTGCGGCTCGGGGAGTCCCGGCAAGCGGCTTGCCTGTCTTGGGATCAACCTGAACAGGCTTGCTGGGGTTGTAACGCTCGTTTACCATTGCCATCGCCTAGACTAGGGGTTAACTATCTCTCCAATGATGAAGTTGATTTCTGGGTTGACTCACTCGGTGACCGTTCAAGAAATCGGGGTGGCCAGTGTTGACATAGCATGACTCCATAGCCACCAAATCTCTGACCAGCTTGTTGGTAGGCTCCATAGCCTTCTTGAAGAAGGCGATAACGACACCGTGCATCTTTTCCTTCAAGGAGGGATATCGGCGGTAAAGTTGCTTGCCGAGAAGCTGTGAGAGAATTCGCACCAACTCATCATAGACAAGAGAAACACACTTCAAGCTGGGGTCTTCCAAGCGCTTGATCTGCTGCTTCACAATCAGCTCAAAAGCAGTAGTGCCCACAAAGAGAGCTGGAGAAGAACCAGAAGAGTTGTAAAGAATTGTGCGGATGTCAACATCCTTGACGACGTCAAAGGGGTCAATGGCCTTGACACCGTTGGAGTACAGCTCGTGGAAGACAAAGCTGATACGGGCACCGCCCGAAAGCTCGGTGCTCGACAGCTCTGTGTTGTTACCATCCAGAACTGTTCGCCACTCATTGGTGAACTCAGTGATGATGTTAAGAACAATGTTGGCGCTGTTGCCAAGCATAGAGGGGCCAAGACTCTCGAGCTCAGCTGTGTACTTTTGAAGAGAACTGCTGATACGGGCCTTGATATCCGGCAGGGTCTGCTTGATGTGCATCATGAGGATAAGGTTCAGCTTGCGGGCAAGGTAAGGAGTTCCGCAGTACGAGCTCTTGTTACGGTAAGCCTTGTGATTTTCGAAAAAATTCTTCTCGGCCTCCAACGCTTGGTTAATGGCCTTGCGGTTGTCGATATCTCGCTGGCCTCGGTTGACTACGGGGACGTAGCCTAGTCGGAGAGGGATAACCCTGTTGGACAAAATATCAATAACATCGGTTCCCTCGTCCATCAGATCGACCTTGGTCAGAACACCGATGGTCCTTTGACCCTCAGGATCAACCTCACGTGCCAGCTTGAGACCGTCCGAGTTGGCCAAATCTTGGTTGGCAGCGGTAACCGCGAGAATGATGGCGTTTGACTTGCCAATGTGTTTGAGAACCATTTCTCGAATTTGTCGCTCGATATCGCGGGGCTGATCTCCGACAGGGACCTTGGTGAGACCAGGCAAATCGACCAGGGTCAAGGTGAGGACATTGGGGGAGTAGATGCGAAGGTTGATGGGAGCTGGAGAGATGCCGGCATTCTTTCCAACCTTGGCTTCTGTTTCTCGTGAAATTTCGTCTCGAATCTTGGAAAAGTCAAAGAACTTCTGCCCAGGGGCATGTAGGAACTCTCCCCACTCGTCGGCATTGGCCTGCTTGTCGTTGCTGGTATCTACCTCCTCGGCATTGACGCCATTGCTCTGCGCGGGACGGTTGATAAGTTGGAGAACGAGGGGACGTCGAGTTACGATACCGGAGCCTCGGGGCAAACTGAGAAGGTCGGTCAGTTCCAGATCCATAAAGACGCAACCCAGAATAGGCGGTATGAAGCAGACTCACAAGTCTCGACCAACAATATTCTCCAAGACTGAACTCTTTCCACTTGACTGACTTCCCACGACGGCGATTTGAGGCAGATCAATAGGGTTGTTAACGCCAACAGTAGCGAAAACGTCCTGAAGTTTGTTGACGAGTCTATCAACGGGAGTTAGAAGTTGGACATAGCAGGAGTTACAGTAGGAACTGACGTGATCAGGGCAGGATCCGAGATACCACCCTGTGTAACAAGGGCGCCGCTCATCTTGAAGTATTGTTTCCCAGCTCGTATATACGCTTGAGTATGTGTATAGCAGTATCGAGTCGAGAACGACCGGTGCGGGAGGGGGGTTGATAGCTGAGTTTCGGAAAGCGGTCGACGTGGAAGACTGGAGGAAATGTTGCGCGGGCTCAACTACAAGCGTTACGACTACCCTGTTCTATATTGAAGGGTACCGCTTATGTAGACCACAAGAATAGACAAGCGTTCGGGAAAGGCAGGTCGTGGTAAATGGAAATACGTGGTGTTGCTAGAATAAAGGAGGGACTCGCAAGACGACACCGAGTTCACGAGCCTAATGGCACTAAGAGTTGCACGCCGCATTACGTCCTTACGTTGTGCCACAAAGTGGCGCAGCAAGGTCCAATCTTGCATTACATAACTCAAACTCTACCTACCTTATGTCAGGTAGTAGAAGGATGGCACGTGATAATCTCGACATTTGATGTGGCTGAACCGGCTGTTGATAATTTGGCAGCCTGAACAAAACGTCAGCTCGTGATAGATTTTACATGATAGAATATATGGGTGCCTGGATTTTCTTAGACAAAGTACCTTATATCTAGATGACGAAGCCGTCAAAACGTGGCCGCTCAGGCAGCTAGCTCCTATTACTGGAGGTCTTGATACCCAACTTTCAGCGTGTTTCACTGGAATCAAGATGTCACCAAATACCGGCTGGTTGATATGAACACATCTAGAAACACGAATAGTGATGACAAGGTCTTTGAACAAAAAGAAGGGAAGATGCCAGTTATGGTTCAACTTTATCGTCAAATGGGAGAACGAACCTCTGTTGCACAATATGTTCATTGTAAGCAATTATAAAGCGAGTCCCCTGTTATGTATGTGGTGAACCCTTGATCTTCTCGCCTGGAAGTGGGACATGAGAAAGCGGGTAAGAGAAACTGTCATTTTATGTCTGTCAGTCAATCATAATCACGTTTCTCGACCTAGAAATAGCGTTACCGAGATATATCATGCGGGTGAGATGAGTCCCGACCTATGCAGAGGAGCGGTGGGTCATTCATAGTCACAAGGGATATTGATAAGAAGCTAAGATCCATCTCTCAAGACGAGAGAATGGCGGTCGAGGCTGGTAGATAAGTTCCAGAGAACATACACTCACCCAGGATAAAACATCGTGTATCATATCTAAATGGCATAAATCTACATAATTATTTGCGGAGGTGGGCATGAAATTGAAACGGATACCAATCCATAGTGATGCTGGGAGGAAACGGGATCCCAACGTCATCAGTTAAGGCTGTAATGATGTGGGGGTGGCACTGCATTTTGAGCCGAGACTCTAACTGATGGGGAACAAGCTACGGCCCCCCCAGAGAAGTTCTCTATTACCAGGTTACATAGTAAAAGTACAACAGTATACAGAACCAACGTCTTATTCTTGATATAAATGAGCTGCTCTAGAGAGGGGTTTGCATGAAAAACCACCTAATCAATTATATTGCCTATGTAAATCCCGGTTGTCATCAGAATAGGTACAAACCTTCGTGTATCATCATGGTACCCTGTAAATACCTTAGCAAATAGGTAGGCAGGAAAGCGTTTCTCAACAACTCTAAGCGTTATCTCAAGCCTATTGTAAACTTGCACAACTATAATTATCAGAACGATTCCAAATTAAACATCTTTGTTGCAGGATTAGATGCTGTCTTGTCAGGAATTTATTTTCTTAGGTTCGATTGTTCATATACAGTACCTACGCATAGAATAAATGACCTATTATTCAGATAATCATGCAGAGTGTTGGCCACTAAAGACAACTGAAGCTCCAGGGGCAACGAAGTAGGTTGCGTTGCAGCCCGGGTGCGCGTCCTCGCTGAAGTTCCGCCGCGCTAGGTCCTTCCATTATGGGTGACCTCACCAGCCCCAGAAGGAGCTACCCGACGGGACCTCTGATGGACGGACAGGACGGGAAGTAGGTAAGTAAGTACCTAGCTACCTATGGACCTTACCTGCACGGACAACACAGGCGACTCTACCTTAAACACAACACAACAACGTCTTGCCTCAACTATGTCACTTTATCAACGCAAGCTGTAGATTTTGATATTATTCCACATTACTTTTTCCAATACTTATCGTCATCAAAGACCTTGCAAGACATAACAAGTGCTTTTAGCGCTTTCCTCTTACATTAGAACCGTATTGCCCCGTCACATGCCACATCCTCACCCTCCTTCTACGACTTCTTCTAACATTAGCACGACCAACTCTAACCATTCCTCCGCCGCCCCTTTGACTCAAAGCTCGACCCCTCCCTCAAACCATCAACAGAACCGGAATCCAGCTCGGACAGGCATCGCGAATATAGATCCTTCGGCTGCCAACCTTGCACGACTTCCGGGTCAGACGCCGACTCAAAGACTCGGACGACGTCAACGTTCCCCGTCTTCTGGCGGCCCTTTCGATCCCCAAACCGACAGATCCCAAGCACCAGACGACGGCCTTGCCGAGCCGCCGGCAAAAAGGCGGAGAGAGAACGACACGATGGTTGGGAGCGACACCCCCGATCCCCATAATGGTGCTCCTCTGGGCTTTTCCAATGGCTCGACTGGTCCATCTATGGGGGTCACCAATGGTCACAAAACTGCCGTAAATGGTTCAGCGACCAGCGGTAATAACAACACAGTCGCCAAAGGCAACGGAATGCCCTCCGAATACTTTGGACACAACCGCGAAGAGGTTACTCGTTTGTTGATACAAGCACTGTCAGACATGGGCTATCAAGCTGCCGCAGATAATGTGAGCCACGAGAGTGGTTACGAACTGGAGAGTCCGACTGTAGCTGGCTTCAGATCAGCAGTGCTTAGTGGCTCCTGGTCAAAGGCCGAAGAACTGCTTGATAGGGCGTCATTCGAGACTGAGGGTCAAGGGAACGGACTTGTTCTGGCACCAAGTGCAGATAGGAATGTCATCAGGTTCTGGTTAAGACAGCAGAAGTTCCTGGAGCTTCTGGAACAGAAAGATACGAGCCGAGCTCTCGTCGTGTTGCGAAGCGAGTTGACGCCACTTTCTCATGATACAGGGAAACTACACTTCCTATCAAGTCTGCTGATGTGTCGTTCTGTTGATGACCTCATGGCGAAGGCCGATTGGGATGGTGCCAAAGGGCAATCCAGAAAGCTGCTACTCTCAGAGTTATCGAGTGAGTGTTTCCCTGCTATCGACACGGAGCTTTATGCTGACATAGCTAGAATGCATATCGCCTTCGGTAATGCTTCCGGAGAATCGTTTGGCAGTCCTTCTCGAGCAAGTTAAGCAGAGTCAAATTGATACCTGTTTATATCACACCCAAGCGTTATCACCATCCCTCTACTCAGACCACTTCTGTGACAGGCGATGGTTCCCGACCGAGGTGGCATTGGAGCTTACTGATATGCTTGGTGAGATCTGGCAGGTACAGTTCTCACATGACGGATCTAAGCTGGCTGCTTGCGGGAGTGGCCGACAAGTTGCAATATGGGATACACATGCGTTTTCCGTCACGAATATCCTTGACGACCATGAGGATGGTGTTGGTAATATGTCATTCAGCCCTGATGACTCCATGATTTTATGCTGCGCAAGAGATGGATATGCGAGACTTTGGGCTACCAGCGTAAGTAAATACTGACCACGAATTGCTTCAGTTGGGTACAACGCTAACAGCTTGACACAGGACGGGCACCTGATCAGACAATTCAATAGATTCGCAGAGCCTGTCAGTGGTTGCGTTTGGGCCCACGACAACCGATCTCTTGTTCTCGGTACATTAGACCCTACCTACAGCTTGCGCACTATAAACCTGCACACCAATGAAGAATATGACTGGGGTAAGAAGCATCGCGTCGAGGATCTGTGCGGGTCACTAGACGGCCGGTGGCTCGTGGCTCTTGACAACGAAAGAAGAATTCATGTTTACAACGCCATTACACGCGAGTTGGAGTTTGATATGGAGCTTAACAAGCGGCCGACATCAGTCAGCATCAGCCAAGACTCACGTCATTTGCTCATTAACAAATCTGATGGTGAGGCCCAGCTCATTGATCTCGTGACACGCAATTCGGTGCAGAAGTTCTTTGGACACACAGGCGGTGATTACATGATTCGCAGCTCTTTTGGCGGAGCCAACGAGAGTTTTGTCTTGAGCGGTAGCGAGGACGGGAATATTCTAATATGGCACAAAAACACAGGTGCGGCAGTAGAACGGCTGCATGGGCATCACCCTCGGTGTAATGCCGTTGCATGGAATCCTACCGATCCATACGTCCTAGCATCTTGCGGAGACGATGGTCGATTGAAGATGTGAGCAGTCTTTACAACGATTAAACATATAACTAACAGTCGCACAGTTGGACCAACAAATCACATAGCGTCGAAATCCGAGCTCGATACCTTCAGAGCCGTGCTAACGATGCCAACACCTGGGATAGGGACGAAAGATAGGTCTACTCTCTATAGTCTTGGTAATGTCAACCGGAGTTACTGTGGTGGTGAAACACGCCCGAGGTACAAGAGTAGCATGTCTTCCAGAGGATAACTAGATGAGCCAAGGGTTATACAAATAAAGAATTCTCGTCCTTAAGTTGGGATCAACCTTCTCAATAAACTCATACCTGCTTCTTTAAAACATTGCACATATCAACAGTTCAAGCTTTGACTCTTGAATGGTACTGAACATGAACTCAGATCACAGATTGAAACAAATGTTGATTCGTCGCTATTCCTGTTACTTTGCTTCCGATGATAAGTTAGTGCAGCTCGAGGAGACGTTTGCTGACTTTGACACGCAGGGACGATACTTGATGATTCGGAAAGTGGAGTTGCTGTGGAGAGACGGACGGGACGAGGAAGTAGGCCAGTGGACACCTCGAATGATTAACCAAGAATAGGTAAAAATTGCGTCCAATGTTGTTTGTTAGTTGCACTTGAAGGAAGGGCTTAGCAAGAAGGGCTAGCTCGTGTATTAGAGCCTCAGCCCAGTCAGAGCAGTATCGTACCTGCATGGCCCTACCCAACTTGTAATGTGCTAAGTTTGTCGGACACGGCGTGCCACAGCCTCAGCTTGTGGTGAAGTGGCATGATATGATCTCCTGTTCCATGCAGGTAGGCGAACATTCTAACGGCTAGAACCACGAGGTTTGTGTTGGGTGATAGGCGGTCAGCAACCTGTTTGCAGGGGAGCTGGAAACTATTCGCCAATTCAACATCTCGCGGTTGCCGAAAATATTAGGTTCGCGATATGCTATTAGTCAAGCAAAGTAGATCGGCGATGAGACTGAGCTTTCTACATAATCGTCTTCCTTCGATAGTGGAGGGGTCATTAGATCGATATGCATGTGCGTCAAGATCTCTAGATCTGAAATCTCTGCTGACCAGTCCGGCTCCGAAGTCAGGGCAACATGGGTCACATGTTTTTCGTTGAAGATAGATGTAGCGCATAAACGAGAATCACTGTCTCCAAGCTACCGAGACGACCCTCTACTGATGAGCCATTAGCGACAACCAGTGGAATTATGATATTGCTGCCGTCAACCAAATAATATAAGAGGCACAACAGAAATCGTATAATCATATAATACGTGCCCAATTACCCGTTAATATAATTGTTGCTTTGAGCAAATTGGATTAGTAGGACTTGATAGATATTGGGCAGTATGCAGTCGGAAAGCCTTTCGACAAAGTTTACTCAACTTACGAGGAAGTTTCTTGACTGCAGGGCACAGAGCCCGAAATCTGCCATTTGTTGCTCAAGTTGCCGAATAGTTTCGGACACATGAAATAACCGGACCGTGCTGTTTCCGCAGAGTTGGCCATGGAACTTGAGTATCCCACCCTGCCCTCTCCAAGTGCGTAGGGTGCAGTCTCACAATGTGGGGGTTGGCTGCTGTCGTCAGGGCTCCGTTCGCCCCCTTGGATTCTTATTACCCTTGTCGACATTTGGGTGATCGGTACAATATTGAGCCACGCGGACCTTAACCCCTGGAGCTAGAGTATTGTGTCAGGAGGACGTGCGCAGTGAGGCGGAGGTTAAGCACCGCCGAGGTGCAAACAAAGGACCGAAGTAGACACAAAGAGTATGGCAACCAGGCATCTTTGAAAGAAGACCAAGTGAGTGATCCGTAGACATGCTTCGATATTCCATTCTGGTTCCAAAAACCAGCCAGTTTGTTTTGAACAAGGAATGGCATTATCCCAATACGCAACGGATAGAGACGTCTCGGCAGCTAACGGACTTAGACAGTATTGATGGAGATAACGACCGCTTTGGGTAGGGCGTGCTGAGAACCCATACATCGTGATATCAAACGACATATCGAGACCCTGAACTATTCCGAGGATTTCGATATTTCCTTTACCCCTTGTAAGAGAGCCAAGGACTAAAGGATCAGGAACGGCCGACGGTAGTTCCTGTATCTAGTTACGCATCGGTCATAATGTAAGCTTGTTTGAGCAGCGAGACTCTGCCAGAAGTAGAATGTTGATCCCCATCAGACCTGGGATCTCGTCTTGTTCCTGCATATGTCGGCACTCAAAATCAAAGAGATGTGGACACTGAACAGACACTGAAAGCCAGATATGTTCTGGCTGACCTTGGCGCTATAGCCGAGACTGTTCTTTTTTTCTGGACTAATGATAGTCGGTGGAGATGGAAGCAAGTTGGAAGAGGATGCTGAGGTAAAAATGCTTTGGCTCACGATGTATTAACTCAGGAGTTGAATTTTGGCTCTGAGATCTTGAGCCAGCGCGGGATGGGCCGGCGCCGTGTCTGGGAGTCATGGCCTGAGCCATCTCCGTAGGCACTGTGCTATACAGTTCATGTAATGACAACCAGGCTGTAAGCGCGATGTTACAGCACCAACGCCCTAGCTTTCATCCAATGCTGACCACCATAAATCTTTGAGGGTGCCGTGGCGTACGCTTCAAATGAACGTCAGGCATATTGCGGAAAACATCAGCCGTAGAGAAGACTGCTTGAGTCGGTCAGTGTTGGAATTGTTTTTCAATAATCTATTCCAAACGAAACCAACTGCCTGTTTGCCCACCCGCAATGAGCATTGCAGCAATAGGCCTTTGCTTTTTTACGATCCATTCCGAAAGATCCACGTACATGGCACATGTACCGCACTGCGGACAGTACCGTACCGTACCGTACTCTGGGAAACAACCAAGCATGGATCACCATGCACGGGCAAGGGCATGGACATGGGCACAGTCGTTGGCGTTTTGGTCTCTAGCGGGAGAGACCCTAATCGTGTCTCAAGCACAGACTCAGCAGGGTTTGGCAAGTTGTTGGGTCAGATCCCGCTGAATCGGATAATTAGGTAGGAATAATATCATGTTCCCCCTGAAGAGATGAGGTATACGCACCGACAGATATGTGTTCCTGGGTGAGCCTGCAATCGATTGCTCGGGTGATTGAAAGTTGAGATGAAGTGTCTAACCAAGACTAAGCTCCAAGATGACGCACAAAGGAAGCTTGTTCAGTGGTAAACGTACCTAGGCGCTGTCGTCGAGTGGGCTCGGGTCATTAGGCAGGCTGGATTGTGTCGATACGGTACAGTACATGCAATAGGAGAGAGATCGAACTAATGCAGCTTCTGCAGACGCAATCTGGGAATCTTACTAGGAAAGCACGACCCTGAGTCGTGAAAGAGGCTTCCGTGGGTGTTGGCTCCACTTGCAGGTAGTAGTTCCCGTCTGTACTGTACTGTGTATCGTACCTTCTCTATTTCTTTCTGATGGATTCAACGTGTACCCACTTCGCTACGACCCAAACTACTAAGGTAGGTTTAAGTACCAGGTAGGTACGGTGCAATAAGTGCCAACCTCGCGGAAATACGCGTTTGTATTGGTTGAGACGCTGTAGGATACGATAAAATAGATGATGAACCATTCTACTAGAATATATCTGTAACAATCAATCACTCCTTAACCTCTAACCTCAATGCAATAATAATTGTCCTATACCTAAGGAGTGTATGCCTGAGTCAGTATCACCGGCAGTAATTGCTTCGCTTACTGACTAGCTTCTCAAGAGTTGCCCATAATTGGAAAGTGTATAGGCTGCCGCCATCAGCCATAATAGTTACTGACTCTTTTGATATGCATACAGGCAGGCAATTGCTGCAGCATCTTGCAAGATCGAACAAGGTCATGTCAGTCACAAAGTACTTACCTAGGTAGCATTGTAGTGTTCCTGAGCATTGCGAGTACTAAAGTATTGAGGTAGGTGCTAGTAGTATATCAGTTTTAGACTTGGTAACATCTCAATAATGAAAGCATGGATGAGTGCGCTCAGTCCTCCCACCTAAAACCAACTTGTGCTGTCCCTGAGCTAAGCCAAAAGTTTGTAGCCATATGTACCCAACCCGACTGCACCAGCGGACGGGCCATTACTTGGGCGACCAGCCCAGTACCCATAACTGCCTTCTTGGGCAGGTACCGTACCGTACAGCATCTCGATGGGAGGACCTAATATCTATCAATCCAGTGAGCTTTGTTAGCAATAGACAGGTAATGTTTATTAATCTGTTGTTGAGACGAGGCTGTCACTCCCCTTCACTTTCCTTCCATTTCTGTTCGAGACGTTAATCTCGCCTGATTCCCTGTCCAGCTTTCCTTTGTACCTGCCTTAGCACCAGTCCACCCGCATCACCCCTCGCACTTTTCACCCCCAGCCTTCCACCATGGTGGGGTCTCGCTCTACTCAACCTCGTGCTAACCATGGATGTCTCATCCAATATGGATAAGCTAAGACCATCTTAACATGGTCCCCTCCTCCCGCATCCGTCCCATCCCATCCATCAATGAATGAATGAATGGATGTCTCCATCAAGCAGAAAAAGCAGGGGTCGGCCAAGGTCGGTTAAGCGAATCCAATCCAATGAAAGAAAAGATGAAGGAAGTAACCAAACATTAATATCACACTCCGTCATTCAATCAATTAATCAGTCAGTGTCTAAGGTATCCAAGTTGCCGTAAAAGCACACATCGGGCCGGTCAAAGCCAAACTTGTCGTCCTTCACCACCAAGCGACCCTCTCACTCGTCAAGGTTTCCTTTTCAATTATTCTCCTCTTCTTCTTGCACCAGACGACAACCTTAGTACCTACCAACCTACTTGGTACCTTAAAACGTGGGACGGTTACAGTGCGTACTAGGTACATACGTACACGGGTACATTACCACCTACCTACCTTCCGGACGTCTAGAAAGCTTTCGTCCATTGATCCCGTCTGCCTGCCAGCCAGCCCGTCGCCGAACAGCTGCCGAACCTTCCATTCTCCGGCCGAGTCCCCTTTAGCTTGCATCCGGTTGCCACCACCACCTCTATTGGATCTTTCGATTCTTCTATTTTTCTTCCTCGCATTCCGCGCCAACCAACGGTTTCTTCGGCTTCGTCTTTGTTTTGCGCTCGTCTCGTTGTCGATTGGTCATCCGCTTGTTGTTTTATTCTTTGAAGCCTGTTTATTCATCGCTTTCCTCACAAGTCGGGTATATCTCGTCCCCTAATACACTCTCGCCCATGAATCCCTTCTCATGATGCGATTGTGATACCGCTCGCTCTATTGTTTTTCTTTCCTTTTTTGGCATTTTTTGATCCCTCTCAGCCCAACGTGCATCGTGATCTTCTTCATTGCACCCTTTTTCTGTAGCGCTCACTCATCATGGATAATCTGGAAGGGTTGCTCATGGTCCCCCCCGAACGGGGCCAGATTCTAGGTAGAGCTGTTTGGAAGGTAAGTCTCCTTGTTGCCCAACGGCATTCCATCCATCTTCACACTTTTGCTGATTTTGACCCAAAAAGCTGCGATATGTCGTCGTGGGAAGACGTAACACCAGACTCGGCCCTAATCAATCACAGTTGATATCCAATGGTCGCAATAACAGTCTTGGTGGAAGCAGATCTTTCCCCAAACTGCCTACAGATGAATCCTGCATTCTCATCTACAAACACAAGGTGTGTATCTCCTCAAGTNCGTAACACCAGACTCGGCCCTAATCAATCACAGTTGATATCCAATGGTCGCAATAACAGTCTTGGTGGAAGCAGATCTTTCCCCAAACTGCCTACAGATGAATCCTGCATTCTCATCTACAAACACAAGGTGTGTATCTCCTCAAGTATAAATAACCATGCCCACTACTGCATTCCGATACTTTCCATTGTGAGTGGTGACAACTGACATCGTTGGAATTCTAGGAGGATGCCGAACCAATTCAGCAATGGCCGGTAAACTCCATCACAGACTGCCAGGTTCAGCAAATCAACCATCGAAAACAAGGACCTGTTCTTCCCACTCTCGTCATCTCTATTACCGATAAAGAAAAAAAGCGCCGTTCAAGTCGAGCTGCCGGTCTGATATCTTCTAGTAAAGAAGCTAACGCAACAACTCTTTGGTTTCGCACACCCCCAGACGATCATCATTTGAGTTTACACGAGTGGGCGCGCAACATTCTTGCCAGAAAGTCCCCTATGAGTCCAGAAAGCCCAATATCGCCCCAGTTCTCAAATCCGTTTGCATCCATGTCTCGCGATACGTCCGAATACTTTTCCCGACCTCCTAGTGGAAACCGATCCGGCCGTTCAGATCCACGAAGCCTCCAGCATAAAAGCTCTACCACTACCCAGTCGACGGCGACAACCACGACAACAACCAGAGAACGACCCCTCACATTTAGTTCTGAATCGCCTAGTCTAAGATCGAAGCGCAGTGATATTTCTTCTCCTTCGAGCAACAACTTTCCAATCCAGCAGATGAATTTCCCTATTCCCGGCCAGCATTATACCACAGTCCTTCCAACTGATCTGCCCTCCCCTGTTAACACCACAGGGGACTACCAAGGGGAGTTTATTGAAGGGTGGACATCTGCTCAAGGCAGATCATCAACCATGAGCTCGCCGATCCGAGGCCGCAGCAGCATTAGCTCTCAACCACCACATCCTTCTATCACCACAGTTGAATCCAGCTCTCCGCCTGCACCACGTGAGACCATTCTTGACCGGGCTTTTCAAATGCGATGCATTCCTGGCTCAGAGCGGGAGGTTCCGGGCGAGGAGAAATTGAGCTCTTTGGCCCGTTTCGACGCATTGATGCGCGAGGCTGATGACAAAATAAAACAAAGGGAAGAAGCTGAACGAGCTCAGCAAATGGCGATGCGAAGTGCTTTCGAGGCTTCTGATAGTTCCAGTGACGAAGACGACAGCGATTCGGATGATCTGGACGAAGACGCATATGGCGGCGTACCTGACCGGCGAGGGCCAGCTTTGATTCCCTCAACAACGCAGCGGGCTCTCAAATTCATCGCTGATCGTGGCGATCCAGCACCTCTGTCGCCATCCACTCGTTCATCCATGTCGAGAGCCCCGACACTACACCAATCTCCTCCAGTACGGCCGCATACAGCGCATGCAAAAACTCGACCAAGTCCCACACAGCGAACCAACAGCACACCTCAGTTGATCGCCAGCATGGCCAGGCTGGAGGTGGCAGCATCCTCGAAGAAAGTCTCGGATGATTCCTCAGTAAGGTCGAATGGGGAGAAACGTCTATCCACTTCTAGCACTGCTACCAAAAGGTTGAGTTTCACTGAATTTACCGAAACTTTATCGAGCACCTATAGCTTACTATCCATCTAGACGAACTCTCGTGGGAGGAGTTCCTGGAGAAGCAGCGAGGTCGCCCTCCAGCCCACGCCCCTTCCATATTGGGCACTGAATCTACGAAGATCCGTATTGTCGACTTGGAGCTAAGCTCGAAACTCAAATGATTAAGCGCAAAATTTGTATCGTGTAACAACGTTACCAGAGACGGCACACTTGTTTGAGTACACCATCTCTATGGCCGAGGATACTTCGAAATGTTTTGACGACTATTGGCCTCGGCTGCACGACCCCCGACAACACTTTGATGATTTTTACATTTGACTCTACTTTTTGCCGTAGTGCGATTATAGGAGACGTTGATATGAGCAGTTCTGGTGCATATTCAATGCTTTGTACGATTTTGATACCAAACGAATGGCATTGTCATAATGACCCTTATGATGGAGATGGGGGACCATTGGTTTTATGGCCCTAGGCGTTTTCTGTTGACAGGTGGCTTATTTGGGTCTCCGTAAGCATCGATTGGTGTTGTATTTTGGTGTTCAAATTGGCATACATATCATGACCCCTTGAATGGGGTTGCATGGCAAGGATCCGAATCACGGTCATGTAGCACAACGTATCGCCTGCATAGCTTGTCCTTTTTAAAAGCGGTTTCCAAGGGCACGACGAAAGCATAGATCTGATAATAAATGAACAATCACAAATATGTCTAAACCCATAGCTATAATCATAAAGCCATCACAAAGTGCTCGCAAGATGTAGTTTCACCGTATATGGTGTTTCGTGACATTTATTATTTCTAGCTGAGGCGTTCTCGTCCCTGGCTTTTTATCTTTCAGTGTAATCAATTAACCGACTGTATTCGCAATCCCTTTCCGGGTGTTGGTATCCTTCGCAAATCCTATCTTCAGGCCTCCTTACAGCACGGCACACAGTATCGCCCCATAGTCCCTTTTCATTTTACACATATCGCTCATCACAGCAATAAAACTTGGATGCCTTATCGGATGTATTTGACGATAGCCTCTTGTTCCTCAGGGTTCAGTCGCGCACCGATGAAGCCCTCGATAGCACCACCGTGTCGCTGGTTGGCGCTAACCATGTATTCCTTTACCCACTTGGTAACGTCAAGGATCTCAGGGAAATCGTCCTTGGCCAAAGGCTTACAGGTGTTGAGCGCAGTGAACGACATGCCAAAGCCAATATCGTCGACGTCTGCCTCAGCAACAACCTCGTCACCACCGGCAGTTACGGTTGGGGGGTTGACCAGAAGTGACAGCAGTTTGCGGCAGCTGTTAGCCCAGCCCTTGATGAACTGTTGAGAGAAAGCCTGGGAGTCGCACAGGGTCTTCGTCAACGACACGACTGCGACCTTTCGGTCTACGGGACGAGCAAGTCTTTCAGTCTCTGCTAGAACGAAAGCAGGATAAACTTGGGTAAAAACGCCCTGTTCGACGGTGTTAGACTGCTTGATAAAGTAGTCGGCACCGTAACCCGCCTCTAGGCGGGCTGACACGAGGTGATAGAAGCGAACAAAGCGAAGCTTGAACGCTTCAGAGGGAGACCCTTGAAGCTTGGTGTAAATAAGGCGAAGAATTGTACCAAAGTACTGCTCCAATACAGCACTGCAAGAGAACGTTAGCTAATGTATGCTATAACTTAGTTTCGGGACTTACGGCTCAAAAGTCTTGATGATGGAGTCCAGGATGTCGAAGGCGAGCAACTCGGACTTCTTGGAGTTCAGAAGTCTCTGGAAGATGCCTAGCACAGGCTCAAGTTGGTTTTCAGCTTGGATTGCCTGGGATGCTCGGGGAATGACAGCAGACAGCAAGCGGGTGCATGCAGGAACGTTGCCTCGAGTCTCCCAGAGAGTAGGGCTCAACAGAGGACCTAGTAGGCCCTTGTAGTTATCCGAGATAGTCTCGGATGGACTGGACTCTAGTAGCTGAGCGAGAATTTGGAAAACGTATTGCATGAATTCTAATAACATGTTAGCAAGTCGTGAATTGAATTGCGGAACTTCAACCTACCTGTGACATCCTCGACCAAGATCTGGTGGAAGGGGCCCCATAGCTTTTCGTTAAAAAGAGCAGCATTGCTGGGAGCACAGTATCGAACAAGGGCACCGATGGCTTCAAAGTGATAGTAGTAGAACCGGGGGTTGCTGGGGTTCTGCTTCATGACGTTGGTGATGAGGATAAGATGGGTCAAGACATTCTCCAGCAGAGGAGTGGCACCGTCCTTGATGACAATCAGAATTCTCATGACGCAGCGCATCAAAAATTCGTTCTCCTGTAACTTAGCGGGACTGGACTCCTTCTCGATGAGCTTGAAGAGGTGGCCGAGGAGGTCCTTGGCAAAAGGCTCGATGTCGACACGGGGGAACATGGCATTGCCAGCATCATCAGTAAGGAACAGCACACGCTCCACTGCGATGGCAGCATACGAGTAGACGACATAGTTGTCAGAGTTAAGGTTCTGAATCAGAGGGCCCAGGGCAACCTTCCATTGTTCCTTGGACAGTTGACTTCGGAAAGTGTAGAGATACTTGATGGCGTCCACTTTGGAGATGGGCTCAACACCCTGTGAGTTGATGAGATCCTGGGCAATGTGCTGCTCAAAAAACTCGACAACATTGACAAGAGGGTTGACTGTCTTAACACCTTGAGCGGCGGTAACAGCTCCCTTAGCAGCGATCGAAAGGAAAAGGTAGATAGCGGTATCCTTGGCCTTCCAATCACTGCTACCCTGGGACAGGTAGTGGCTGATGTATTTGGATACCACAGTAGTGACAGGGGCTTCAAATCGCTCCTGAAGTTTGCGGAGGAAGTCAGTGGCAGATCGTCGTCGTGAGTCGGTGTCAGAGCCTTCGAGATCCCTGCGGATGAACTCGATCGGCTCATCCTCAAACAACTCAATGTCTGACTCGCGGAGTGCCACGTTGGGCAGAATAACCTTCTCTACGATCTGGGTCAAGACTTCCTCACTGTTGAAGATGCCGGAGTGCTGTGCGGATGACGCGATAGCAGTCAGGAAATGCAGAGCCTTGCTGACGATTACATCGTACTTCGTCTCAGGACCCGTAGATGACAGAAGATTCCATGCCTTCTCGATGAAAGGCTGACAATACTTGGAGAAGTCCTCATCGAACTTGACAGTAAAAAGCTCGAGAACCTCGCAAATATCGGCCTTCACAGTATCGACTATGCTTGTTTCCGTATCGTCGTCGGTGTCCAACAATGGGTTCGAGTATGTCAGGTACTTGTGAAGAAGTTCGGAGATGCTGCCGAGGTTTTCGTCGAAGATGGGAGGTAGATCGTGGCAAGACATATCGTGCATGATCTTAATTTGAAGATCAAGAGTTTCGAACCAGCCGTGCAACACATCCTTCTTATCGTTGTTCTCGGCAATCTTCTTGTCGGTTGTCTAACGTGCAGAAAGAAGTGTGAGTATAACAAAAGCAACAGCTTCCATTGTGTGGACTTACCACAAGAAGTTCAAGAAAAGCTTGACCAAATGTCTCGATCACATGGTTGATTTCCATGTAGAGCTCATCTGTACGGAACAGGGGTCTCCATCTGACGAAGATAGAGTGTGCAACTTCGAGAACACCAACATTGACCTTGGGATCGGTGGCGGAAAACCGGCTGACAAGTTCCTGTATAAAATCATTAATACAGGCGGCAAGCAACTGTATGAAGACAATGAGAACGCACCTGCGTAAGGGTATCCCATCGTCGCCAAAAATCAGAATCTGCGATCACACTAATAGCATCACCAAGCTGAGCCTGAATGTTGGCTGGTGACGAGATCATGAGGCCAATTAGGCGCTCCTTGATAACCTGGACCTCATCTTGAGGCAGTTTGTAGTTGCCCTCTTCGTCCTATACCGAGATTTACGATTGAGCATTTCGAAAACGATCGATCGAGACAGACAAGACGTACCACGTAGGATGTTCGGATGAAGTTCTTGAAGGCTAGGGCGGCAGCCAGTCGAGTCTTTAGCGGTAGGGAATCGGAGTTGACAATGTTGAGAAGACTGAGCGAGTACTGAGGCTTAGCAGCCTCTTGCTTGAGGGCTTGCTCGGCTGTTGATGATGATTGTTTATCAGCTTCCAAACCGCGGGGCAACAATGGGGGGTGTGGCAGGCAATAGACCAAATACCTTTGCGATGCTCTGTAGGATCAAGAGTTGCATCAAGAAGCTGAGCAATATGACCAATGTCGGCTGCCATGATGAGAATATGCTGAAGAGAAGAGGCTGTAGGGAGACAAAGGTGGAAGACAGATGAAAGAAAGAAAGAATAGAAGAAGCGGTGGTGATGTGGAAGGATTAGTCTGCCCAGGAAGTTGTAGCTGAGAAAGCTAACAAACAAAGCCTAGTTAGGCGGTTCTATAGATTTTTTTCTGGGCCTCCACTGGCGGGATGTTTGGGTTGACGGTGACCCAATAGATGGCCTCAAAACTAGCAGCAATAGGCTAGCATCAGGTACCACAGAGCTGTTTTTGATGAGCTCCAGAGCTAGGTGCGCTAACAGAAAGCTCTGGGCCGGTATAACCTCCAGTAAAAGTTAGCCGTCCGGTTGCCCAGCAGAATGCCCCGTATTTGGTAAATAATTGCAGCCGGCCAGCTCTTGTCGTGTAACGGTACCTAACGATATAACGCGCCGAATTTACTGGCCGAGGGGATATACTAGTTACCTTAGTACCTTGGGTATGGAGAATTAACGGCAAAAACGATATATGTAGATATGGATGCCTTGTCATCTATGGCTTATAACTCACTGGGCTGCCCTATATCGTCGCCTCTTTTTTTTTTTTTTTTTTTTTTTTTTTTTTTTTTTTTTTTTTTTTTTTTTTTTTTTGACAATATATGTGTCAGATATGGGGTTTCTCCAATTCTCGACCTTTCGTAGAATATTCGAGAGGTTCCAGGATGACAGCTGTAGTTCGATTCATCCTTCACCGAATCAGAGCAAGCGGTCCTGAGAACAATCTAGCAATTCTTGACTTAGCAAGCCGTTGCTATTAGCAGATTATCATATTGGATATCAAATACATTCATTCAAGCTATCTATCCCAGGAGCTATTTCGCTTTTCACAAAGAGGTAATGCTCAAAGCGTTGCTTCTCATCGACGCAGGTAAGTCGAGTCTATAAGAATAGCAGAATTAATATACATAATTAAGATCTTTGTAGAACACATCTATTTTTAGGGTCGCTGATCCTGGGATTTTCAAGTAGACAGGCATCCAGGTAGATAGATGCAGTTGGTCTTCCTTGTGGTTGGTAGCGGATTAAGGAATATAAAGAATATGATTGTTTGAGGCTTTAGTACTAGGTAGGTCTGGGACTTGACTACCTACTAATTGTACGCTTAATCAACCAGTTAAACTATGATCCCAGTCTAATGGAACATTCCTCACTTCATTTAGCGAGAACACATCCGGATACAACCTCGACCAAACACAATACTGCAGGTACACTGTAGCTAAGAGACAGGATGCTATCCTTCTATGGCCTCATGGCCCCTTCTATTGTTTGGGATTGGCGCGATTGGCCTCTTGTACCTTACCGCCTACAGCTTGGTGGCATGGCGTACATGAAATCCCTGGGCTGCTCGCGTGTTCTCTGTTAAGCAGCCATTGAAAAGTCACTAAGGGGTCATTCGTCCATGCCGTCTTAGCTTAGGTAAGGGGAAAACGGAGCTTCCATTAGTCGAGAGCCTGCTTAATCGATCTGCCCTGCATCTAGCTGCCGTTCTCGTTGTGCTGTCTAACTTACCTGGGTTGGGTTGACTCTACATGGAACCTAACCACCATCCTCCAAGTTCCAACCTTCCTGTCTCTCTTCTCTGCTACTTGCCTTGTTTTTTCCCTTCCTTTCTACTTCATTCGTCCACCAGCCTCGTCTCACTTTGGCGCATCGCTTCGCTTGCTGCCTACGTCCATACTATATAACCCGATCTCTGATCGACCACCTCATGCGCTATCCCGTACCGTTCTGCCTCTCTGTATCTCTCGCCTGTTCTATCTCGTCGATCATCTGCCCGCCCCGCCGTGTGGTCCCCAGCCCGGACCTCTATCCACCTCCGCGCTATTGGATTGGACCTACCTAACATCGCTATCATCATTGTCACACTCATTTTCCTGATTTGACATCGACGAAACATTTTCTTTCTTCCACTGCGCTACCGATTCTCACGGCCAGCTACTGATCATTTAATGAACACGCCTCAAACCGTACACATCGACAACCTCTCACAGGCCCATCTTAGGCCTAGGTAGCACATGTTTCGCTGGTGAGACTCGCCTGCACCGTCTGCCCATATCGTACCTACTTGCATCTATCTGCACATTACATCCGAGACGCCGTTCCGTCTGTCGCACGCACCCACCCTACGCACGATACGATACAAGACATTCACTTGTTCTGTCTCGTCTAACCGCCTCGTTAAACATCTGAGCTCTTCGATATTTTGCGTGCCCACCAATCTATCATCAACCGCCTGCTTGCTTCACATTTGCTTTTCTGCTTCATATCGACCAATCTGTCCTGCCTTACCGATGACGCAGCTTCTAGTGCGCGGGCTTCAGTTCTTTTGCTAACATGCTGCGCCGTCTAGCCTCACTTAGTCACCCAGACCCCAACGAAACTTCACACGAGCACATGTCACCGCAGCCGGGAGATGGTCCATCATCCCCAGATACGTCCCGTCAGGGTGGCCTTGCCCATGTTCTGCGGGGTCTAACAAGTTCCAAGCTCTCTAAGTCGTCGCCGTCTATAGCATCACCCTCGTCTACAACCACCTTCCCAACTGCCGAGTTCGTACATGCTCCTCGTCCAGCCGCTTCAGCGAACCCACCCCACGGTCTATCTACCAGTCATATGGAATCATTCGAGCTTTTAAAAAATGGTTCTCCTAACGAACGCATCGCCGCCGCCAATTCGCTGAAGCACGCAATCGCCGAATACCCTCTGAACCCTGTTCTGGATATTTGGTATGCTGCAAAAGACCTGATCGACCCTGCAAAGCCTGCAGCAGCACGGACTGCGGGTTGGGAGCTCTTGACCGAATGTGTGAAGCACGACGATTCTTCCGATCTGGAGCGCCAGGAGTACTTCACGACATTGTCGGCGCCTGCAAATCCAGAGGATTTCCATTTACAGTTGACTGCTCTTGTTGAGCTCACCCGAGGAGGTCGTGTTCTGACAGGCTTCGATTATGAACTCATACCTCTGTTGACCAACTGGCTCTTGGAATCCTACAATGTGGTGCGCACAGCTAGGAGAAAAGCGTCCAAGAACTCAAAAGGCCCATCTCGAAGCCGCACTGTAGCTGCGGGCGAAGAAAAGAATCTTGCTCAATTATTCAGTTTTCTTGTCGACGTTGTTAAATTCAGCTTCAACAACGCAGACGCATCTGCCGTATCAGGGTTGATTGACCGACTGCTCGCAATTTGCATGAGTACCAGTGTGGAGGAAGACCTCCGATCAAGTATAGCGGTTATTGATGCTATTGTGACGTTTGGGTCTATACCGGAAGACAAGCTCAAGGGTTGTGTTCAAGTGCTCAGCTCCATATATTGCATGGTGGGAAGCCTTCAGAAAGATGCATGGAACACGCTGTCAAATCTATTCAAGAGCCACAACGGACAGGCTACCATTCGCATTCTGTTGGATATCTTGCGCAACAGCCCTGCAGACGGTGCCAAGGAGAAAGATGTCAACAGGGAGATCCGTGGAGCTCTAGCTGTTCTGCAGAAAGTCCTTTCCAAAAGCCCTGAAAACGGCTATCCGAATGTACCCTTCGCGCTGTTGGCAGATGGACTTGCTACTATTGCAAGAACTGGGACCTCTGTCAAAACTCTGACTGCCATCCTCCAACTTCTCAATGCTCTGTTTGACGATGGAGAAGGAAACATGCACCGTTTTATAATTGATGAGGACTGGTCAGTGATACTCGAGGCTGCTGCGACTTGCTCCAAACGAGCCATCCCTGGTCTCCATGATTCTGATGGGCTTCGAAGTACTATCAGAGACGATAAACCCGAAGGCGGGCTGAGCCGAGAACTCATCGTTCTTATTAAGCGTCTCGACGTACTCATTAACCAAAAGTCTGATGTTTTTGTCCCGCGGGGAAGTGTTGTCTCTTTTCTTAATGAAGTCCATCAGTTTCTTCCAGACGAAACTGCGTCCTCGGTTCTCAACTACTTTCAACAATTCAGATGTTGCTCCCCCTCAGACCTTCAATGGGAAGAGAATTTGGCCTTAGTTCTGAGAGGCTTCTTCGGCAACAGAGATCGATCATCCCAGATTCGGCTTCGAGCGTTGGAAACGATCATGGATGCTTATGAAGTCGTGGATCTAGTGGGCGACGATCCCGAAGAGAGCTTCATTCCTCAGCTGGCAAAGAGTGTCCTTCAAGATGTCGCTGAAGAAACTGATGTCATAGTCCTGGAGGGTATAATGTCGCTCATGGTCTCAGTTGTAGTATCCTGTGATATGGAGCTATTTGAGTACATCGTGGATGCTTTGCGGGGCATCGTAATTGGTGATCGACTAAAGTCGCCAATTTCATCATCAGCATCCCCTAATCCACTCGCTCAGGCTATCTCGGATGATCATCTGCCGCAGGAACAGTCTCCCTCGAATGTGGTGGCCAAAGGCTATGTCAAGATGTTCGTCCAAACTATGGATTTCGATGCCGAGAAGTCACTCAGACTGTACCATGCGTTGATCAACATCGTGAAATCGAGCCATTGTGAGGTCGATGCTCGGTTAACTGCTATGAAGCTTCTGTTTAGGCTACGGGCTGACTGGGCTAACCGCATCTTCATTACAAAGACCCTTGAGACTAATTTTGTAGCCCCCACCTTGTGTCGAACGCCCGAAACTCGTGCGAAGAAGCAGGCCGAAGAAGCTGCACAGTCTATACGCTTGCTGCGGAATGAGCATGGTGGATCATCCAGGTCTGCTCGTGGTGTTTCGTTTAGTCAAGGACAACATGAAAGGGGCATGCCAATGCGATCTGCCAGTGTTGCTGCTGGTAGTGGTTTGATGGGAAGTGCCGGTAGTGCGGTACGATATCACCAGCTTTGGGGCCTCCCAGATCCTGAGGCTTTGCCTGAATCTGTCACGGGTGTTTTCAGTCCTGTTCTGGTCTCCCAGCATCCCGGCGCAGAAGGTGAACGAGAAGGGCACGACCCTGAGGAACCGGAACCGAAGGAAAAAAACGAAAAGCATACATGTGAGGCTGGTACTGCCGCTCTCGATATTGCTACCTGGCTAGAGGCCGTCCTAGGCCTGTTGCATGGCAGCGATTGGGAGGTTTACAGCTTTGCTCTTGTCCACCTTCCTTCCCAGCTAAGCAATCACGCCATTTTCAGGGACGCTATCCCACAGATACAGGAGCTTCGAAGATTTATCTGTGAGCAAATCAGAACCAACTCCTTCCAAGAACCGCCCAACGCATCGGGCTTGCGGCGGGCTGATGTGGCAATCTGTCTTTTCCACAGTCTGACCATGATCCTCAGTTACCACGATCACTTTCAGAAAGGAGACGAGGACGAGATTGTCAAAACTTTTGTGCATGGCATTGCCACTTGGGAACGAAGTGCCAAGTGCTGCATTCACGCGTTGTCCATATGTTGTCATGAACTGCCGCTCTCAACTAGCAAATCGTTAGTCCAGCTGCTGACCAAGATGGCTACCATCATCACACAGCCCCATGTTTCGATTCATATTCTCGAGTTTCTGGCCTGCCTCAGCCGTTTGCACCACGTGTACGTCAATTTCAGAGAAGAGGAGTACAAAATCGTTTTCGGTATATGCATTCGATATTTACAGTCGGTACGGGACAAGAAAGGTTCCAACAGAAACAGCCATGCTAGCGAACCGTCAACACCAGCTACCTCAACTGCAAACATTCCTGACGCTGTACACCCAAGCGCGACGGATGATCTACCGCAATATGTCTACGCGTTGGCTTATCATGTGATTCTCTTCTGGTTCCTTGCATTAAAACTACCTGATCGTGCCAACTTGGTTGGCTGGCTTGTCAGGAACATATACAATGAAGTCGAGGATGGCAACACTGACAACGAACAAGCGCTCACTTCGATCGACTTTATGCAAAGGTACACATATGCTGATGTGGAAGAATCTTCTCAAGATCCTCTCTTTACATCTGACCGATTCGGCGAGATCCTCAAAAAACGATGGTTAGTGGGATACAGCATCGTTACCGTGAACCAAGCAACAACCACGGGTTGGGCTCAGATTGTCAAAAGACAACCCTCGGGCACTTCGGCATTCACAATTCGAGAGACATTCGATCCTCCTCCTCCTCATCAAACTCCAAATTATGTCGACATCAGCAGAGAGGGGCAGGTTTCGACCAATACTATTCTGCCGAGCCACATCATGGTACAGCTCATGTCCTCTATCCCGCAGGGTCATGATCTCGCACGACCTATCCCACTTCCTGAAGATGACGCTGTCGAGAGAGCTATCCGGGTCTTTGACCGAAGCTCAACTGTCGACGGCCACAAAGTCGGCGTCATCTACATTGGGGAGGGGCAAACGGACGAGGTTGAGATTCTTGCCAACGTCTCTGGCAGCAGTGATTATATGGAGTTCCTGAACAATCTTGGCACGCTAACCAAGCTCAAAGGAGCGACCTTCAATACTCATGGATTGGACCGCGAATTTGATACAGACGGTCAGTATACTTTCTGCTGGCGAGATCGTGTCACGGAAATAGTCTTTCATGTGACAACACAGATGCCCACGAACTTGGATCACGACCCGCGATGCACCATGAAGAAGCGTCACATTGGTAATGACTTTGTCAACATCGTCTTCAACGACTCAGGCCTGCCATTCAAATTTGACACGTTCCCGGGCGATTTCAATTTCGTTCATATTGTCATTACGCCAGCGTCTAGGGCCTCGTTCATTGCAGCCAGAGATCCTTCAGAGCATAGTCAACCCTTCTACCGTGTACAAGTTCTTAGCAAACCCGGTTTTCCTGAAATTTCGCCGGCCTCGGAGATGAAGATTGTGTCACTGAAGGCTCTGCCAGGTCTAATTCGTCTGCTGGCCCTCAATGCCTCTGTATTTTCTCATGTCTGGGCGAATCGCGAAGGTGGCGAGCATGTCAGCTCTTGGAGAAGCCGTCTACGTGCCATCAAAAGGCTTCGCGAGAAATACACCCCGTCCAAGTCTGGGCAGCTGACACCCTCAGCCTCTCAAAGCTCGTCTCTCGGAGGCACAACACCGGTACACCAACAGCAGCAACTTCTACCACAAGGCGACGCATTATCATCACGTCCGGCAAGCACCGTCCGCGATAGCTTCACTAGCCTCCGTCGCACAAGCGTAGCCACATTCTTCACAAGTACGAGTGAGCAGACCTCGCACCGATCCTCGATGTTATCGTCATCCACCACGACCAATGATACCGACGCTGGGACAGTACACGGACAGGACTCACACGCCGACACCGTTGACTTTTCCAAATGGGCTTAAGAAATGTGATAATGAATGGAGTGTGGATGGGCAAGGAAAGGAGTTGTACTACCAAAACCATCATGTTATTGAAAAAGGTGGGAGGCGTCTATCTACGTAAGGGTATTCTATGGGGTTTATTAAAAGTTCTTGTTTTGGGTCTCGCCTTGATGTTTGTCTACATTTCCCTGTTCCAAGTATGTTTGTTTCCTCCGTCTCTGCTTACGGATCTAATTGATATACCCTTGAGCTATATGTGGCTCGAAGTAGAGCATTTCTAGATTGCGAGTGCACCTCACATATTATGGTTGTCTCAATTCAGCATTACCTCAAACCATACATGTTAACTAGAAAGTTGTTCGATGGCTCAAACCATATCTTTAAAAGGCTACTTGTGACCACGAAGCCATGGTTAAAGCCCATCCGACTTGATCAGCCGATGCAGAGTATGTTGTTTCCATGCCGTTTGTGTGACGTCGCATGGATAAGAACCTGCTGTGTAACATTCGCTAAGTTTGCTTAACCTCCTTGTTGTATCGCCGGGTTTGTTTAGCCCTCCCAAATCTCGTTGTCTCAAGCCGCCTTTCTGCGGGACTGTCTAGAGTGGTTGCCAGCCTGAAATGGGAAATGGTGAGAGCATCTATCAAATGTCATGGTAACACTAGTACGGCATACACGGATGAAATGTCAACCGAACAGAGCAAGAGTTAAGCCCTTTACTTGTTTAGTGCAAGATACATGTACATCGTTGGGTAGCATGCAATGTGGGTAGTACAAAACAGGCGGACTCATCAACTGCGGCTACTTTGTCGAACAAACAACATTCAGCTCAAAACTAAGATAGGCGGTAGCGCCAATAAATAGAATCACTTTATGTTGATTTTGCTTATACAACCTAGGGGCGCGAACGTAGGTACTGCAAGTTGATCGCAGTTGGCAAATTTGGCACAGCTTTTCAAGAACAGCATTTCTCTTGAAGTCAGTAGTCGATGAATGTGATGGTACGCGATCCGACGCACGAGGCTGTTCTGCAATATGACTGGTATATTCTAAATGTATAAGCAAGGTATACAGTAAGCTTGAGTCATATCGGGTCAGGTGGAATAGTTCGTATGTATGGAAAAAAAAAAAAAAAAAAAAAAAAAAAACAAGACGGTCGAGCAATGCTCGTCCATAGATGGATGGATATTGCACACTGGAGCCCGACGCTATGGCATCCCTGTCAGCCACGTAGCTTCTTCTAGTGAGTATCAAAGCATGGGTCAAGAAAGCCGCTCTGCACGAACGGGATTCCGTATTCGATGGTCTGTATCATCAGAACGGTGTCATACCGCTCATGGTGTGGAAGGTCTGAGGTACAGATTTGTCGACTATTGAACCGATCAGTATGACGAGCTTGCTGTCCTAATTGAACAAGAAAGAGTTCTAATAGTAATCGAGGCGCGTGCTGCTCCATAGTATGGCCTTTCAGTCTATGCCACCTTGTTCTCCAGTATTGTAGTCCGGACTTCCGTTTTCCGATGAGCTAGTCATGCCCATAAAAATACGGCTTCAAAAGAAGACGTTATGCAAGTTTGCAGACGAGATTGGTATTGGCCAAGTACGCAGTATGGTGATGGGTATGTGCGATACAAGAAAGAAAGCAAGGGAATAGGATTACGTGACGGAGATGTAGTTTTGACAACGAGGCAAGTAAGGATTCATCAAAGAGGAAATACCTGTAAAGCTTTGTCCAAAAGTCCGGGCTGTGCTTCGAACTTGTAGGGCCACTCTTCTTGATTACCGCCTGGGCCGCATCCCGCCCAACATCCTTCTCGCGGACCGATGTCTCAAGCGAACTGGTTGGCCGTGCGTGTAGCTTCTGTCATAGAAGACAAGCTTCATGCTCAGACGTTGCGCCATACTTCCTTGTACTCAGCCCATTTATTAAAGCCTAAGAAAATCACGAATGAGACAGTGAAAATAAGAGAGCTCGGATATTCTTCCTTACCTAGTGACTGCAGTACGTTCTCGTCATATTTACTGCCATCGACAAACATCCCCATCATTCCTCTCTCGCTCAGGGACTGGCGACAAGCCAGAAGCAATCTAGTTGCTACCGAGTCTCGGCGATTGACCATGTCTGGGTCTTCCTCTGATAGGCAGTTAGTTGGTGCAGTTTAGCGTTTATCCGGTGACTTACCTTTGATGCAGATGCACGAAACACCTCCGATGTTCTGTCCTATTGCAGCCGGCCAGGGGATATTTTTGCCGCAGGTGCTATCGTCATTGGGAAAGTATGTTATTGCCGCAGCGACCAAGTTGTCTCCCTCAAGACCAACAATAACGTCGTTCATGTGAGAGCTGTCCATAGTCTGGGTGTATTGGTCGTACCAACCGAACTCGTATCTTCTCCGTGACTCTTTAGTCACAATCTCTACAACCTGCTGATAATCAGAGAGCTGGCAAGCTCTAAAGGTCAAGCCGGCTGAAGCTAAATCAGGAACTGGAGATTCAGAGAATTTCAGGAGCCAATCTAGAACAAGCCGGCCATGGCCAGGCACAGGCACAGGCTCCTGCAACTTCCATCCCCTTTTCTCGAACCATTCCATATTGGTTACGGGGGTTGGCAACCCATAAAGCAGTCTCGGAAATGTGCTACCCAGTTGGATGATGCCAACACCTGGAATTTTGTTAAGTTTGCTCACAACTTCATTGTGAAGCATACGACCGATTCCTTGGCCTTGGTAATCTTTGTGAACAATGATGGCTGCTATTGACCCAATTAAATGTGTACTGCTATCAGTGAATGTTGTAAACGTAGCACAGAACGCAACAGCCTTCGCGTTCTGAGGTTCACGAATGATATAATGCTTTGCATAACCATTGCGGTCCAAAACGGAACCTAGAGTTGAGCGATTCAACTGGAACTTGGCAGGGAAAGCTGCTTCCCATAAGGCGTGTGTCTCTGAAAGATCTTTATTGAGATCCCATTCGACAAGTGGCCAAGTCGAAGGGGGAGGAGAGTTGTTGTTCGTTGGCTCAGCGGTTGCCGTTGATTTTTCGGTTGTCAAAAGAGCGGCGAGGGCCTGCAAGTCGGACACAAAATACCCTGAGCACTGCACTACAGCTTGAAACCCGTATTCTTGGGCTCTGTTTTGGGGGACTTCGCAGCATGCCACTAAAATGAAGGGACGCTCTTCGCAAACCTCTCGAACTATATCGGCGACTTCTAGTTGGAAAGCACCTTCATCGGACGAGAATCCACTCAGCACGAAGATAACCGTTCGTGCCATCTTGATGAATGCCACATGATTGCCAGTTACACCATACTTTTTGGTATAAGGAACGTGTCGGATCCATGGATATGTCTGTGCAAGAGCTTGACCAAGGGGTTCAAAAGGATCAGTCGCACTGGGAAGACTTGGATCCAGAGGCACAACAGCAGGAGTTAAGAGCAAAACTAAATCTTGGTCCACAAGATTCTTCTGCAGGGGGATGAAGCTCTGGTGATCCCATAACAAAGTAGCCAGTGAGCTTTGAGCCTGCGAGTGTGACATTGTTTACAGCTGTATGCAGTATTGACGACAATGTAATCACATGGCCAAACTGGACTTTCAACCAAGTTGCTTGTGCTTGTGCCGGTTAAGTGTGCGGTCTCCACAAGCACCCAACCCCCTTAGGCATAAATCAGCTCCCAGAGTGTTTGTAAATGACGACAAAGGTGGTGACAAGAACGTGCAGTCAGTGATTGAACTTGTGCGAGATCAATGATATTTATATATAATTCTTGGGGCCGGTGGGAATGCTTGCGCAACGATTTGGACCACTAGACAGTTTGGAGGTATATAAGCCGGATTCAGGGTCGGGCTAGGTAGACGTGAAAGGGGACGAAAGAGAGAAGGAATCTACTCATTCTATGATCCCGAACCAGTGGAAAGTGAACAAGTCAATGATCTATAAAGGCGGGTTTGTGACGACGATGATCTTAGGGCGCGCCTGCTGGGGTCTTGCACAGTCGGTCAGCCATCCAAACCGCTGGGAGGAGGGTTTAAATGAGTGTGGGGTTGATGGGACGAAGGCTGCGACATGAATTGCTTTCTGCACTACAATCAGCCGCCATGAAGCGCCAGGGCTACACAATGACTTCCCGGTTGCCAGGATAGAACGAGCAGGGTTTCCCGACCAAAAACATCAGCCTTGGCCTAGATGAGTTGCTGGTCGTGGACTCGTGGCATGTAGGGCATCTCATTCGCGCGAGATCCTCGAGATTGTGACGGAATGGGATTGCCGAAGGCGAGGATCCGTGACACGGCCACAGCGGGCTCGAACTGCGTCTACTGGAGGTTGCTTGATGGTGGTACGAAGATGCACGTCGGTAAAGCCGGAAGATTTATTTGCAAGCAATGTAGGCAGTGAGTGGCATGGAACTAGTCGTTGCTCTCAACGCGGTTCACAGACGCGGTTGCTATAGTTCACGCGAGGAATTTGGCTGTGAAAAAGGAGACTTGGAACAATAGAGAAACGAAGACGTATATCTCTTGATAGACCACTGGCTTGACTCAACCATTTTGGCCTGATCCTTGTTTAGACAACAATTAAAGTAGGGATAATCAGCAGGAGTATTTGGCCAATCGTTCATGCTGGCTTGTGGGAGGCATTTTGAGCCGTGTAGGTAGTTTGCCGAAGGGTATCTGTGCTCAGTCTGATGGATCAAGGAATAAAGAGACCGTGCCCATGCGCGCATGGTCAATTCTAAAAAGTATTGCATTTGGCATGCGGCTGTGGCCATATAATAGGCTGGAAGACAAGTTTGACCGCTGTGCGGCCATGGCGAGATGTCTTTTTCTGGTTCGCAAGGGAGGGGCGTTTCGTTGTTTGGAAGCGAGTTGTCAGCCACAGCTTTGGCGAACCTATTGACAGCCAGCAGGCACAGAGAAGCTACCAAGGCTAGGTAGGTTAACGGATAGTGTCGTGATGGCTGCATCGCGCCGATGTACGTCAAAAGAAAGATGAGACACGAGAGAGAGACTCAGGCGATGTGTCGTTTTAAGATGGAATAGATAAATCTCCTTTCTATTCTGTTAGAGGAATGATATAAGTCGTGACTTCCATTTTACTCCTAACTGATATCGAAACGGAAGGCACTATAGATACCTCCTACGGAATACCTACCTACCTAGTATACCTTACTCCCTTAGGTGCTTAGGTACTGAGCTCAGTAGGTGTCTTTTTTGGCAGGAGCGTTTGAAACTGCACAGTAGGCAAGTACAGTCTATATCAAGGCTACGGCAGGAACGGCCCGTCATCATTACCATTGACAGGGTTGCAAACGTAAAACTCAAATTGAGTGTGTGGACGTATTTATGTTGAAGGCTATCGATGCCGCGGCCAGATGATCGCTAAAGAGAGTCAAGGTGTGAGCACTACTGAAGTTCATCCTTACACATCCCGTTACCAGCTACCCAGTAGTATCTGAATCACCAATAAGTCAAAGCGAGTCAAGCAAAGCCGGCTCGTTATCGTATGACTGTCACATTTCCATCTAGCGTGCTTTGATTGATACTATTATCATCATTATCGTATGTTTTTTTGCCATGCCTATCAGTCAGGCAGTCTCTACTGGAATATTGTCATAGTGAGGTAGGCAGGCACAGTCGGAGCTGAATGTTCTGGCCCCACTCCGAATTATGTCCCACATTTTTATGCTCCGAAAACCGAAAACGCGTCTCTTTTGGGCCGTCGCGTCTTCCGGAATGTCCCACTCATTCACAGCAACACTCATCACAAAGCCCCGATATCTGCCGCCCGGCTCCGGAGCATGTACATGTACAAGTGACGCTTAATACAACAAACATCAAAACAAGATAGACGTCTTGCGCATGCAACATAACCTCTATGGAATCAGATATCGATCCCGCTGAGGCGGGTCACGAAGAGCTCCGTCTCCTTGTGGGTGATGTTGTTGAATGTGAGTTTATCATGACAAGATCCCTCCAAGCCCTTAACTCATAGTATAAACAGCGTCCAAAATACCCGCAAAAACACGCGCGACCAATATTAAACCCACTATTGCCAATCTCACTTCTCTTTCTTATGAATGGGGTCTCTTACCAGAGACCCTTGATAGCCTTGTCAACCTCATCACAACACCAAACCATCTGGATCAAGCAAGCCAAGCTGCTATTATTAGAAACCTTTATCCCGCTGAGACCGTGTCTCGAGAATCCGTACTCCGAGTCGTCTCTTGTCTTGGTCACGGAATCCTCAAGCCATCTTTGACACTCCAGGCAGCTCTCGTCAAGTGGCTCATCACGGTACACCATACTTTGGAGTCACCACAAGTGCTTTCCCAAGCCTACCCTGTTCTTTTCAACCTACTCGATACCGCAGCCACCCGGTAGCATTACTCTTTCCTCTCATAGGCATTCCGCTAATTCATCCCAGTCCTAACCTGAGCCATCTTCTTGCTCTTATCACACGGCGCAAGCATGTCCGACCTTTTCGAATCCAAGCCTTGTGAGTACGAGTTCTATGTTTATTTACTATAAACTCACATAAGACAGGCTTATTCTCTCAAGACAAACTGGAAACGATCCTTCCTTAATTGGCCTTCTGAGAGTCTTCAAGGATTACTATCCTGAAGTCATTGTGGGAGAAGTTGTTCGTGGCAAAGCGTCCTCCTTCAAGGTACAAGTCAAACTACCATCAGAAGTTCTCTTTGCTGACAATTTCCTAGCACCCTGATCCACAATGGCGAGATAGGCTAGAAGAAATCCAAGAGGCGCATTTTCACAAGTCCCAAGAAGGTGTGTTGAGACCAAGGGATGGTTTCCGTGTCCATCGCCCCATCGGCCGTGGCGCCAGGAGCAAAACCATTCCGCTGGTTCATACGTCTCATGTGACTGAGGTTCGTCAACACCTCAACGTTAGAGGACTACTACTGATATTGTCAGGATGCCGTCACACTGGAGGAAATCGAGAATGCTGTTGGTTTCGTTAAGAACCTCGACAAGCTAGAGCTGCCCAACCAGCTAGTTGCTGTCCTGGCAGATCCATTGCTACAAAAGCTCATGGTATTGCGACCAAGCAGCGAGTCCGACCAAAGAATAGCAAACTGGCTTAACGCTGCTCTCCGGGATGTTGAGGATGGTGACGCAGACGAAGCCACTTTCTTTGAGATACTGGATATTCTCCGAGACTATGTTTGTTCGACTAAGGTGCGCTTCTACGAAAGGCCTTTTTACACTTGATACTGACCACCTACAGGTTCTCCCTTCCCTCCTGCTAGACTTCTTTACTCGCTTTCTTCCACTTTGGGACGGTTCTCAGCATCGCAACTCATTGTTTGCGATCTTGTCCTACTCCCCGTTACTTGATTTTCAGAGTCAGTCATTTTCTTCTTTGCCATGATTTCAAGATGCTAACACACATCAGAACTTTACCAACATATTTTTAAGCCTCTCGAAGACGCGACATTTGATAATACCCCTGAATCCCAACTAGCCGTCCTCGGCTTGTACAAGGACCTCCTTCATCACTGGACAGTCGTTCTAGAATCCAGTGATACCATACCAGAATTTGCTAGTGATGCCGTTACGGACCTGATCCGGCACGTCAACCCTCTTGCCCTTAGCATCGCCCAAACCTCTACCTCGGTCTCAACACGTTCCGCCATCCTTGACTTCTATGAGCAAAACTCCCGACTTGTCAGCCACGAAAACCTGAAACACTATATACGCATCGAGCTACCTCCCTCACATCTCATCTACATACTCTTCTTTAGCAGTTCGGCTGCTATTGTGTCACGTATCTGCGCTATTCTCGCATCCTATAAGAGGGGGTTTGAAATGGCCATGATGACCAAACCAAAACGTGACGGAAGCAATCGCATTGACTCCTCGTCATATAACAGGGTTTTCGTGAGTCTCTTTAATGGATATCTCATGGATATGTGCAATTGCTTCTGGCGAGGTAAGGCCTTCACCGATAACGACCCCAATGCACAGGGTTGCTTGATCCCAAGAAGTCTCGTTCCCAGGTTAACTTCATATGTGGCTTCTGTGGATAAGTCACAAACTCTCACATCACTGTTCTCGTTATCAAACTCGCCACTGCTGTGCCTGCAGAGCACGCGATGTATTCAAGATCTCGAGAACGCCGAGATCAACAGCAATACACCCTTGCGCGTTCGGCACGAAGGGCCGCCGACGCAGACCAGCCTCGGACAGCTAGCAAGCTCTGGTGGTTTACGCATTTCTTGGCAAGATTATCGAATCAAAGTACTGGAAGCACTCAGTGCAAATGAGCTCGCCGGAATTACAGACCTTCTGAAGAACACTATGACAATCTTGAGAAAATTGATAGACGGCGAGGGAAGCACGAGGCCGACTGCAACCTAGTGATGATGCACGACATCAGGATGTATGCATCATTCTGTGTATCTAGATTCATAACGAGACTTGTCTAGTTGAAGTGACTAAAGTCTAATTCCCCTTGGTTGAAACGAGGGTATCAAAAACATATATAAGAAGCACCTTGAGTAACCAAATCCGCGCTCAATGCCATGCATGAAGTGTTGAACAAGATCAAACGCCGTAGAGTACAGGGTTGAGGACTGTTTTCCATCGTATCGAACGCCATGCATGATTGACAAATATCACCGTCGTCTTCCTTTTACCACCATCTCGCGCCGAAAACGATGCAGTTGAGTGCCGCCCGTCTTTCCAAACTCCGAACAAAAAACAAAACGAAACTCAATACTATTGTTAAGAATGTCTCGGTAAAGGTTCCACGGAATAAGCTGGTCGGCACAATAATTATACCTCACGCTGCTTAGACTCGTCTCCGTAGCCGCCAATCTGGATTCCTCCGAAACCGTAAGTCTTGCCTTCGGAGCCGCGGTTAGCACTGCTTCGTGGTCCTCGCTCCTTCAAATCATCTCGGAGCCAGCTCAAGACAAGCTCTCCAAGACGACTGTTACCAGAGGCACCAACAGTTCCGTCGATGGTAGCAAGCATCTTGTCAGCTTCATCCCACTCCTTGACAGTACCAAGGTGCATATGAGCGAGGTGAGTAGGCCAGCCAGCGAGGTTGTCTAGGATATGAGTAGCGTAAACGATGGTACACTCCCGAATCTCTGTCTCGTGCTTAAGCCAGGCGAGGAACTCGGCACGACTAAGAACGTCGAGATCAACAGTGATTTCGTCGAGAAGCAGAACAGTCCAGGGTCTCAGGAGACCCATGGCAAGCTGAACGCGGCGGCGCTCACCATCAGAAACAGCGTGCATGCGCCAGTTGGTGTCGACGTCGAGCATGGCCACGAGCTCATCTCGACGATCAGGGTACGCATCGCCGCCGACAGAGCGAAGCAACTCGTTGACACCAATGTCAGTTCGGACAATAGGGTTGAGAACCCATTCGAGGCCGAGATAAGTGACTCCCTCAAGACCCTCCTTGAAAGGATCAACTCCGCAGATAGAGATGGTATCACTGGGTGCAAGACGCTTGCCAGCAAGGAGACGAAGCAGAGTCGTCTTACCAGCACCGTTGGCACCAATAAGCAAGGTGCGTGATCGAGGAGGAAGATCAAGACTGATGTTGTTGACACCAGTTGAGTAATCAGGGAAAGTGTATGAGAGGTTGTTGACCTCAACACGAGGAGGCTTAGGAGGAGGAGTCATGATGAGGGTGGAAGTGATGACGTTGAGATGTATCTGGGAACGGAGCAGATAGAGAAACGAGTCAAGTATGAAGCATACGATGAGAAAATTGACGGAGGAGAAGAAGCAAGAGAAGGGCTCTCTAGTCTAGTCTATCAGAATTATGAGATTATATAATTGGACAGGCAGTACCGGGCGTCAGAGATTTCCCTTCCCCTCTGTAGTAGAACGCCTCAACCGGTAGATGGCGGGGTCCGATGAACATGAGATTCTAGTGGGGTCGAAGTTTATAGTGATACTTCAGTAACTTAGCTACACTACTAACCTCGTTGTCCATCCTAGAACCCCTCCAACCACTCGCTTTAGGGGACTCACCGCCTGGAGTCTAGCACGTCATTCCCTAACGGGAATAACCATACCTGCTATCAGTCCCTTATCCGTTGCCTAGCCACTTTACGCCAGAAACTCGCGTCTAAACGCGGACCAAAGCTTCTCCACGCGTTTTCCTGCACTCGGCGAGAGCTTCAACTTGGACTACCGATCAAGCCAATTGCACAATATCAGGACATATCGCCAACACATTTATCATCGAATATATGAGACTCGGATAAATATTTCCTGTTCCGCCCCTCACAACTTCTACTCTGCTCCTCCATCTCGGGACCATCCAAGATGGTAGCACTTGAAGAAGTCGAGGGCAGCCTCCTCCAGAAGCCATCGTAAGGTCTGCCAACATTCATACGAAACGACAAATCTAACCAATACGATTAGTGATACTGCCCACGAAGTCCCTTCCCGAATTGCTTCCACCTATAAGCCTCTAAACTCCTTCGCCCTCGATAAGCAACGCTCCTACAAGCAACAGTATGGCGACATGTACTTCCTGCGTCTTACCAAGATCAAGCCAGCTGTCGACCAGGTGGCAGCTACAGCTTGGAATGGAACCACTATTGGAGACGAGGAGGCCCAAAGGGTTCAACGTGTGCTCGATGTCCGTCAAGGAGAGCTGTGCTGGGTGACTGGCACCGTATATATGGAGATGCCCCTGAAGCCGAATATTCTGGAGGACGTATCCAAGGACGTACGACATCTCTTCCGCATTGATTGTTACCAACCATGAAGCGCTAACACACAATGACATAGCGCTGGATCTCCGCTCCCATCTCGACACCTAAATACTTCTCCGATGACGACCAGGTCATGTTAGAAGACGAATCAGGCCGTATCAGACTGGTAGGCGACCTGCTCAAGACTGTACAACTTGTGACAGGATGCATTATCGGAGTTATGGGCACTGAAAATACCAATGGAGAGCTTGAAGTTATCGACATCAAATTCCCCGACCTGCCTCCTCAACCCGAACGCTGGAGCCTCTCAAAACCTGTTTCGGATAAGGCCAAAACAAAGGATGAAGACGAAGAGATGGCCGACGCTTTTGAAAAGAAGAAGACTAATAAGAAGATCGCCATTGTGTCCGGCTTATCTTTCTCGGGAACCGATGCTTCTTACGCTCTCGAGCTTGATCTACTTCTCGAGTATCTGCTGGGCGAAGCCTTGGGCCCTTCAAGTCAGATTGATGTTTCTCACATTAGCCGTCTCATTATCGCTGGAAACTCAATCTCAACAACAGACCGAAAACCCCCTGCTGCAGACGAGGCACTCCCGGAAAAGAAGGGGCAAAAGAAGTATGGTTACGACGCCAGTGCCTATAATCCTCTCCCTTCTCAGCTCTTTGATGCTTTTGTCGCCGAGCTCCTCCCGTCTATTCCCGTCACAATGCTCCCAGGTGCCCAGGATCCTGCGAACGCTAGTTACCCGCAGCAGCCTGTGCATCCTGCAATGTTTCCCGCAGCGCGAGCTTACACTCGCGATCCGGCCGCCTCGGCTGACCAGCCAGCCTGGTTTGATACTGTTACGAACCCCTGGGAAGCTGAGCTTGAAGGATGGCGCGTCCTGGGCACAGGTGGTCAAAATGTTGACGATGTCTTCAAGTACGTTGGCAGTGATGACCGTCTTGATATGATGGAGGCCATGTGCCGCTGGAGATGCTGTGCCCCGACTGCTCCAGATACACTATGTAAGTACACATCCGCCTGACTACAAGTATACCTGTCTAACCTACTATCTAGGGAGCTATCCATTCCAAGACGATGATCCCTTCGTTATGCAAACCTGCCCTCATCTCTATTTCGTCGGCAACCAACCGCAATTCTCAACCAAGGTCGTCCACGGCCCTGAAGGTCAGTCAGTGAGACTCGTTACTGTCCCATCCTTCTCGCAAACAAAAGAGTTGGTGTTGGTCGACACAGAAACACTCGAGGTGGAGAGGATCAAGATATGTGCAACATAAGAACAATGATATAGTGGAGTTTAAAGATAAAACAGGCGTCAGAAAATACCCCGAAAGCAATAGTTAATTAAGCAACCCGGTTCCTAAGCTACCTGCTTTGGCATATGCATCGATCCCGTATCCGTTTGTACCTTCATTGAGCGCCTCGTTCATCATGATCATCATTCATCATCATCTCGCATCTCTCGTATCCGTGAACGCCTGCTTCAAATCCATCATCTAACCCAGAGACTTGCCTCGCCCTATCATTCAACTCTCATATTCGGAGTCGTCGTCACTTGGCGCCTCGAATTCATCTTCCACGTCGTCTTCAGCCTCACTGCCCGAAGCTTCATTGAAGAAAAGGGCATCCCAGTCCACTTCGTCTTCACTGTCGTCTTCGTCCCCGAGATCGCCTCGCCGCTTGAAATCTTCCTGGACGTGTTTGTTGCAGGCTTTCAGTACATAAGGGCGAAGTCTTGTTAGCTTTTCGCTGATCGCTTGAAGTCGCTTGAAGCGAAACATTCCCATCTTCTCATCACCCTCCCAAATGTCTGGTTTGTGTACTATGCGCTGGCCTTGAGATTTTTTGTCCTTCAGTTTCTTTTTCTGCTTTTTCTGGAATGCGAGGTGCTTGAAGAACCGCAGCTGGTGGGCACGCAGAAATAGTTCAGAGGAGGTACAGCCGATGCCGTCGTTGAGATATTTGTTCCAGATTTTGATGCGAATGATTTCGCAGCACACGGCCTTGAGCGCAGTTACAAGGTCTGACTTTGATTTGAACCAGTCGACAAAGGTAAAGTTGCCGTTAATGTACCGAGGACTGATGATGATAGTCAGTGTGTGGATGTTTGTCTTGCCAGGTTCCTGAGCGAACATCTTGATGGCATCGGCCATGAACTCCTGGGTATAGGATTTGTATCGGTTATGGTCGGCCTGCAAGGTGATGTAGCGAAAGAGACAGGCATACTTCTTGAAGTCGATAGTCCCGGGTTCGTGAACTGCCTGCGCTCGAATTTCCTCGCCACCAAATACGACGGTGTATGTCTCTCCGAGGCCTTCATCGGGGACGTACGCGTTGCTTTCGGCTAGCTCTTGGACGTTGGTCACCCTTTGGGATCGAGTTGGCGCATCTCGAAGACGGTAGAGAAAGTTGTTCTCGCCGTAGAGTACCCCGACAGCTTCGCTGAAGATCTTCTTGCAAACCGTGAGAATGCTGATGTCCAGACCAGGTTTCTCTCGCTGATAGACTCTCTTCCAGCCGTCGTAGACAGGTATAGGCTTGTGAGAGACGAGTAGGCCGCGATAGATCTCCTCTCGAATCTCAGCGGGCATGTCCAGCAGGCTCTTGCTTTTGTCCGAGGGCCTAGGTCGGGGTCGGGGCTGAGCTGCAGGTTCTGGAGGAGGATTCACGATGATGCGACGGCGAGAGAATGAAGCAGGAGCACGATGAATGGGAGATTTGGTGTTTCTTCCTGGATTCGGGTATTTGTGATAGGCATTAGGGATAGAGGGAGGGGGCGCAGTCTCATCCTCGTCAAACGACTCTTCAGAAGGGCTTTCCTCGCGAGGGCCCCAAGCGAACTGAGATGTTGGAATGCCATACTTCTTCGTAAAGTCTTCCAGACGGGGTGCTTCGAGCTTTATCTTGACTGTGGCACTCTGCGACTTGTTGCGTTTCTTTGGAGGCCCTTGGTCTGGGCTCTCCGTGCCGCTTCTTTTCATGGGCATGGTGAAGGATGTTGAAGAAAGATGAAAGGAGAAAGAAGGGAGTAAGAGGGAAAGTGCCCTTTTATACCTATCGATAGAGCCTCTATGATTCACAGTCACCAGTAGTTTAGGAAACCAGAATGAGAGATGAGGTGAGGGGAACGGATAAGAGAACCCTTTCATACCGATCAATGGGACGTCTGTGATTCATACGGCTAGTGGTTAAGATCTAGCAATGATCAGAATGTCTAGTCTTTCCAAAGTTTCATGCGTTTTTCCTAAGCTCAAAACTCTTCCTGTGCCTCCACATAGTTTGGGAAAAGGAGAGTCGTCAGTGCATATGTTCTTACAGTGTCCCGACCAAGGAGATAAAGCATCCAACATTGATGACAACACTACGAACCCGAAGAACCTATTACTGGTAAAATGGAATGGCTCTAATTAAGTCTTGTGGATAAAGTAAACCACGTAAAGCTACTTGGACGGAGCAATATCTTGCTTCATTTCTGGAATGATCACAGTAGTTTATGAGGAGAAAGTCCTAGATCTTATATGAACCTCCATATCTCTTACAACAAGTATCTATGAGATTTTAAAGGCTATTTAATTAAATAGATTATAGTTTCTAGGATCGTTGGCTCATTGTCTACCATGTAGAAGCTTTGGATAGTTGTAAGGTTGTTGATGATAACTGCTAATCTCGTCCGTTTTGAAGCAACTTAGCTTCCATTGAGACTGGGGTAGATGAGATATCTGAAAAGTAAAAGAGAACCACCTCTGTTTCCATCTTCTATGTAATAAAGCAGTAAAAAAGGTCATATAAGACCACCATCATCGTATGTCGTGACCTTCCCGCTTTGTCTCTAGGTTATCTGACTCAGACCCAGGATGAGTGTAAGTAACTCATGTTCTGGAACTGGTTCGAAGGATGAGATGTAGTCGCTTTTGCGCCTTTCGGTTGTCAAGTGGATACATTTATGTCATGGGCATGTACCTAATCTAATGGGCATGTTTTAGGGGTCCAACGTTAGATCTTCAACTCCAGACGCTAACATAGGTTAGGTAGTCCGGGAATGCCACCCAAATTCAATTGACCCCCTCCAACAGCAATTATCAGCGTTGATACTCGACATCTATATAAAAGGACCATCCCGAAGCTGTGTGACAACTTCGCTTGAGCCAATTCCATTATTATTTCTTCAAGTCCAGCCCTATTCAGTTTCCCAGCTTCCTCATTAAGGAATCGTCTACAATTACGATAGGGCGCAACTAGGCCGGTTTTCGGAGTTAAGAGCGGCAATATATACGCCTTCACCTCACCCTACACAATTTCGTTTCCAATCAACACTCTCTCAAGACCTCAAGAAAATACACCTCATCACAATATTCATTATGGGTTCTCTAGACTCTGACGCTAAACTGCCATGGATCAAGACACCATGTCTTGTCAACCCTCAATTATCCCGCCTTACAGGCTGGTGCGTTACAACTCCTCCTCTACTACTCACGCCTCGGAGCGAATTCACTAACACCTCACAGCAACGTCTATCTCAAATATGAAAACCTTCAGCCTTCAGGATCTTTTAAGTCCCGTGGTATCGGCAACCTCATGACTCAAGCTGCCGCGGCGGCCACGGGTCCTGTTCACTTCTACTGCTCATCCGGTGGCAACGCCGGCTTGGCATGCGCAACTTCTGCCATTTCACTTGGCCAAAAGGCCACAATTGTTATGCCTACCATTATTAGCCCACTTATGAAGGGAAAGCTGCTCGATCTAGGCGTGGAAGTGCACCAGAAAGGCAAGAACTGGGCCGAGTGCGACAAGTACATGCGCGAAGAGCTTGTGGCAAAGGATCCTACAGCTGTCTATGTCCCGCCATTTGACCATCCCAGGGTCTGGGATGGAGCAGCGACTATGGTGGATGAAATTGGACATCAAGTTGAGGGTCATGTCGATGGCATTGTCTGCAGCGTCGGCGGCGGTGGTTTGGTCAACGGTTTGATGCAAGGCGTTGAGAATCGTCCCTGGTTAGGCGCAAAGCCAGCCGTTCTAGCCGTCGAGACGGAGGGAGCCGATAGTCTCAACGCAAGCGTCCTCGCTGGCGAGCACGTAACACTGCCCGAGATGACTTCAATCGCAACGTCTCTGGGCGCTACAAGGGTGTCCGAACAGACATGGAAGTGGAGCCAGCATCCTTCAGGAACAATGAAGAGTCTTGTTGTGTCTGATGCGGATGCTGCTATAAGTGCTGTGCGCTTCGCTGATGACGCACGACAGCTGGTTGAAGTAGCATGCGGTGCGGCATTGGCGATCGCTTATAGAGGAGATCTGAGAAAGGTCCTTGGTGAGGGTTTGTCTGACGAGGAATGGAGCAAGAAGAATGTGGTCTTTGTGGTTTGCGGTGGCTCTGGTGTCACATTGAATATGCTATCTGAGTACCGGGAAAAGTACTCGGGGCAATCATCGATAAAGGTCTGAGGTGGTATGGGAATGCACAGAATAGAATTACATAGACAATAGATATACCAACGTGATTGATTTAGAATCATTTCTAGTGTATGTTGGTTGTAGCCAGCTCTTCGCTAACTGAATATCCTCCTTGCGCCAGACTCCATTGATGCCCATTCCCAATGCACTACCGTTTGCTTGCACCTCCTCTACCCTTGACAGTTCCTTTCTCCGCCTTGGCCTGATCGACGAAATCCTTCATGATTTGATGCAAATCAGGGTTTTTTCTGGCAAGAAGCAGGACGTCGTCTGTTGTCACGGTTGAGCGTCCTGCATGATTGCTGAAACTCTCTAGGTCTGTAGCTACGTTTTCTGTTTATCATTAGCTTCATACTTTCTTGTTTTTTTTTTTCGACGGCAGTTAATGATTAGTCCTACCAATTTGAGTCCAGACAAGTTCTGTGAGGGCGCCGATGAATTGCGGTGTGGCGTTGCGATTGCGACGGAGGGACTCTTCATCGACGATTTGACCGACGGCGTACCACAAGGCAGCCTTGAGACGCTGGTTTTGGAGTGTTAGATTGAGGGTTTTGATATAGGAATCATCAATACCTCACCTCTCGATCTTCGTCACCTGATGTGTCCGCCATTTTTAGTATTGCTAGAGAGAGATGGTGACTTTTATTGTGCAGGTATTGAACGTGTTTAAACGCGTCGCGGGGCAGTAGTGAAGGAGATGGACAGAGAGTAAGTATATGGCGGGGTACAAGACAGACAGACAGCCTCACTACCTAGCAAAACATCAGTACAAATAACGACATTCCCTCATATAAAATGTATTTATTTAATTATCAAGTGGTGTTTATATTGGAACATGTAATCGATAATGGATGTCCGGGATATAAATTGAGCTCTGTCAATTGAAACTGTAGATAATGTTCAAATGGGGATAGAACATCTACATCCAACCAACTCTTAGGTACAGTACAGTCAGGCGTCACTTGCAAGCATAAACCTTACAGCCCTGTTCAACAAGACTGGACTGCATGTCCTTGCAGAGAAATGACTTGCATTGCATCACGAACCAAGGCCGTTGAGGAGAAACAACGAGTGGCATCCATGCCTGCTTATTCCCTTGATCGACTACCTACCTATCCATGTCATCAAGTACCACTCTATTCACTCGAACAACCGTAGATGCGAAACAACCTGTCGGCAGTTGACCCAAAATCCCTGTTCATTTATTGTTTTTCGAGACCTTGATTTTGGTTTCGTGGCTGGAGTCAATTGAAAACGGTTCACTCTGAAATAATAATCGTCATTATCATGGCGTTCAAGGTTTTCTCTAGGGGCGATCGGGGGAAAAAGCAAGGGAGTTTCAAGATGTCGGGGATTGACATCATTACAGTAGTACAGTACAGTCAGTACTGGAAGTGTTGAGACCCTGATGATCGGCAGTGACTTTGCTCCACCCAGCATGATTTGAATGAAGATTTTGATTTTGATACTGACTTTAAAAAGGCATGCAGTAGACCAATACGTAAATAATCCGAGTTGATCGAATAAAAGAATTGGTTGTCTGTCTATTCTTCCTCTGTATTAGATCAACTGACCCGACAAAGCTTAGCCATTCATTCTCTTTTTCTTTATGGTCTCACCAAAAAGTCAAGCCAAGCCACACTGCGCCTACAATATAAGGCTGTGTGTTTCCACTCTCATACTCTCTCATCCAATCATCATTCTCAAGCCACACACCACACGTCGTCATCACCAAAGCTCGGTCATGCTAGCATCGCCACTTACAACATGATCAGCCCAAGCTCGGCCATCTCCATTCAATCAAAACTCGACGTTTTCAATCAAAACTGAGGGTCAAGATGGTCTGGCTATCCTTGTTATGGAACCTTTGCTTCCCGTCCCAATCTCTACGTAATATGTCTTGCGCAAGCTGCTGCACTGCAGGTGGAGTTGAGAAAAACCACTTAAACCACCACCCACATGCTTCCTTCAATTTGCTTACTTTAATACTTACTCCATCTTCCCCTCATATCATCCCAACCCCGATTCCTCATTCCTCTATATCCATACTATCAATTTCAATATTCTTATACCTTCAACAACAAATATTCCTAAGTAATCATGGGCGCAAAGTCGGGCACTGCCCTCAAGTTCCTTCAATGGTTCATTCGCGGCATCCAATTTGCCTGCGCCGCTCTCATCCTCGCCATCTACTCGTACTTCCTAGCAACCCTTCATAACCACAATCTCCCCATCAGCGACACCATCCGCGCTGTAGAGGGTATTTCTGGAGTCGCCGTTCTTTACACTGCTGCTGCTCTGCTCCTCTTGTGCTGTCTTGCTGGCCGCACTCTTTCGTCTTTCCTGGCTATTGTTTTGGATATCGCCTTCATCGGCGCTTTCATCTACGTTGCTGTCGCCAACAAGGACGGTGCTAGCAGCTGCTCTGGATATCTCGACACTCCGTTTGGACGAGGAAAGGCTGGTAACAAGGCCCAGGGAAGTGATGGTTTCACTGCTCTGCCAAGCTACCGCACCGCTTGCAAGCTCCAGTCTGCTTGTCTAGCCGTCGCTATAGTTGCTATGTAAGTTATTGTTACCATGTCATCTTATGATTTCAAAACTAACAACGTTTCAGCATCTTCTTTGTCTTTTCCATTCTCGTCGAAGTTGCTCTTGCCCGCCACCACCACAAGGAGAAGCGCTTCGGTCCTGGTCCCGCCAACGACTACACCTCCGGCTACGGTGCCAAGGGCGGTTTCTTCAGCCGCATCTTCCGTCGTCGCAAGACTGCCGCTACCTCGGATGGTTATGACCTGCCTGAGCACACTCACCCTGATCAGCTCGACCCATACCGCCAGAGCCATGCCACCGACCGCACTGCTGTCAACAACTTCCCTGATGACACAAACACCTACAACAAGTACGACAACAATGGATACAACCATCCGGACCCCAACCTCGGACGTCAGGATGGTTATGGCCAAGTTCACTATCCTGAGCCAGAGTACGGCGTCACCCAGCCGGCTGTTCGTCAGGCGGAGAACCCAAACTATCGCTATGAGGATGGTGTCTACGACCGCGCCTAAGTCAAATCCTAAAGTTGGAAAGCACAAGTATAAAAACTAAGCCAGAATGATACCCGGAAGGATGCCCTCCAACAAAAATAAGTAACCGATCACACGAACATCCATGTATACATACTATGATAGATGACAGGGCCTGATAACCCTATTAATGATTAATTATATAAACACCTATGCTCTGCCGCTTCTATTTGAAATGTTAGTGATAACTGAAAAGGAAACGATGTACAAGGAAGACTGAAATCAAAGTCGCTGATTTTGGTATTATTCTTTGTGCTGATGTTCATATACAAACACTTGATTGATGTCAACTTCTTTCTCAACCAAAAGCGCCCCCACGAAAACCCCTTCATTTGTACAACAACTACCAGGCTTCTCCAGGCTCTAACTCGCTCATTTCATCAACCGTCCCGTCCGTCCAATTCAATTCCAGCTTTTCTAGCTCCCTTGAGAAAAAGTCCTGCTCATCTCGCATCGCAGCTCGAATATCTGGCGCAATCTTGTCTGGGTACCGTCGGATGTTGAGCCAATGGGTAAGGCTGCGCAATGCTTGCTCCAGGGGAAGCGCTGCGTCCACTTCGGCGTCCACGTCGCTGCCCGCAAGCCACTCATCCCTCAGCTCCGGTCGACAGTGTAGGTAGATCGCCGTGATCACACGCATGTTGCTCTGGCGCCACTTACGGCCGCAATATGGAACTTGATTCTTGAACAGTTTGAGTGTGTACAGGCGTAGCTCCGGCTGGGGTACCTTGAGGGACTTTCGGAGAATAGTCGATGACTTGTACTGGACAAGTAACAAATTCCGGTGTGCTTTGTTTTTGCAAATCTTTTGCATAACTCTTAGGTAGTTGATAAGGGAGAAAAAGTTGCGCCGCGAGAAGTCTGTAATGGGCTCCGTCGGTTGCGAGTTAAGAGGGTAACCGAGCTCATCAACTTCAGGTCTCGTAGAAGATGCTTGACCATCACTATTGGAATCCGCATCGTCGTCCTGCTGTGTAGGCAGCGGTCGCCGTAACTTGATTGGCGGGGGCGCCGCTTCGTCTTCGCTTTCTTCTATCTCTTCATCATCTTCATCGTCTTGTGCCACATCTGAACCGGTCTTATCTCTAGATTGCGACAGCAGGTTACAGAAGTGAAAGAAACTAGGAACAATCAGTGAAATACCGTATACTAAAGACCGTCTTTCTTACCTGTTTTCAGCGCGGTCCATCTTACTATCGACCACTTGCTGAACGTCTTGATGAGCAAAGAGTTTGAGAACTAGGGGAACATAATTAGAATCCAGCAGAAGTTGTGTCATATACTCGAACTTGAGGACATCTGATCAATGTTAGTTATAACTACAACCCAGAAAACTTGAACCAAACTTACGAGAAATCCTTAGCCATTTCAATAACAAGATCAGAATTCCAGTCATGGCTTTGGATGTGATTTCCCGTGTCCTTACAGCATCAACTTCTTCCAGAGTCAATTCCGGTGTTGGGGGTTTCGGGGGGTTCTGTCCTGGCATTTCTTGTTGTTGTCTATTCGCTGCAGGGCCGCCATTCATTCCCGGATTCCCTCTACCCATTGCTGGGGGCACTTGTTGAGGCTGCTGTGAAACAATTGCTGTCACGTTAAGAAGAATCGGCCGCAGTAAAACTATTACAAGTGACTGAAGGTGAGGCAAGGCATCGCGCTGTAACACGTCAGAATCTCCCGAGTCTCCAGATCTCATGCCTGGTACTCACATAGAACTTTTCCACAGCAATCAAGCGCTGCTTGTCTCGCTCGGACAGAAGCTCTGGCCGAGGACCATAGTCTATTTCTGGTTTAGGGGCAACTGGGTTTTTGGCCTTCTCTTCTGCCTTGGTTTCTGCTTTGATCTCCTTGAGTATTTCCTGCTCTTCTAATGTAAGCTCGTTGAGATCCAAGCCCTCAATATCGTCGTCATCGTCGTCATCACTATTGTAGCCACGCTCAAACTTGAGAAACCGCTCACGCTCTTCCCAAAGCTGGCGTGTTGCCCGTGTCATCCTGACCCGTGAAGAGAACAGCTCTCCAGCCTCGAGGATGGAGGCGGGAATATCGCTTCCTTCCCATTTCCGGCCGATGAGGGCTTGATGAATGCCTGCAGGCCCTTTACCACCAGCATAGTTGCTCGAAGCATCCAGAGGGGGGTACATAAAGGGGAAGTTTTGATTTGTCTGGTAATTCTGCTTCTTACCTCCCTTGCCGCCCGCCGCCGGTGAAGGAGGCGGCGAAGGGGCAGGAGTTGCAATATGTACCGGCTGATCAAGAATCGACGTTCCTCCGTTATGAACTTGGGGTGGTGCGGGAATGATGCCATTAGCCCCGTTGTTCCTCGACACTTGGCTTGAGAGAGGGGGTAGCAAAGAGGTATTATCTGCTTCGAGAGGAATGGCGGGGCGTGGAGGAACATAAGCTGGATATTTTGACGTGATCTCTTGGCGAAAGACATGATAGTCCAAGGGCGATGCGGTGATGGTCTTCTTTTCAGATGCCTTTTCGCCCATTTCGTTAGTTGCCTTTTTGATGGCCTCAAGCTCCTCTGTTCCGCCAAAAACTAATAGGATTGATTTCCAAAACAGCAAAAGTATCTAACACAGCGTGAGCATAGTTCTATCGAACGAGAAGCTGAAACTCACCTGGGTCTGCGGCATGGCGTTTTGTTCATCCCATCGTAGTTTTGAGGTTGCTGTGAACATATAATCGACCAAGGAGGGGTTGAGTTCCACTGTTTGTATTAGCCATGATCACATATAATTCCGAGAACAGACTCACAAAGCTTTCCGTACGTAGAAGCCATGTCTTCTGGGTCGTTCAGGGTCTCCTGTATAACGATATACATGATAGTCATGAGATTCATAAGTTCATCTTGAGCTTCTTGAGCGCTGTTATGCTGACTCAGAGGCTCCCCTGACCTGTGATTGATTGTCAGCTTCGGTACACATATGGTGACAGAATGACCCGCCAACTTACCACTGTACTTCGAAACTATTCCTCAGAGCCTCCCAGATAACAGGCAAACCGTCCAAGGATGTGAGGCACTCGACCCCGGCCTTGATGGCTTGCAACTGCGAAATACTGGCGACAGACCGGCTATCCCCAGGCGTCGCATTCGGCATAGCGGTGTCGTTCCAGCGCCCTAACACAAGATAGACTAGTTTTCCAATAGAAGCTGATCGCAGCGCAGCATCGTTGGACTGTACACCCGCTATAGCCGTCTGTACAAACCGCGTCCGAGTATCATTGTCTGCATCATCCCATGAATCTTGGGATTTAGCCTCATGCTGCCAGTGCCACTTAAATGCTCCCTGTGCAGCGCTGAGACGAACCCACTGTGGCAATTGGTAATTGAACCATTCATCTATCTCTTCGGCATGGGGTCCTATATCGGTGTACTCAAAATCGTAGGCGACAGGCTCGGCACGATTAAATTCAGCCACAATATGGCGCAACTGTTGCAAAGACAGCGAGTCGGTCGCCGGCGGTTGGTCGTTCGAGGGAGGAGGCGCCATGGGCGCGGCTGGAGGGACGCCTTGCAAGTTGTTGCGCTGGAGAAGAGGTCGTGATGCTGTTGGCGGCGCAGGAACAGGTGGAAGGTCAGGTTGCTCAGCTTCGCCGGCGAGATCAGCAATCTCACCCGTATCGGCGACATCTTCTATGGGCGCAGCGGGTTGAGCGCTGTCTTGGGCAGCCTCTGAAGGCCAATCGATGCTCATGGTGTCTTTTCTGATGTGGTCGTGAGGTTGATCTAAACAATGCCCCGCCAAAGTCGATATCGGTTTTTTGTTTCGGCGCTTAAGTCATCGTCGTGGGAAGGAATTGCTGCTTTGATGGTATGCCGATTACTAGAAAATCGCAAAGGTCTATTTCTACTGTAGCTCTGAAAAGAACAGAAATGATGGATTATTTTCTGGGCGTGGAGTGTCTGCAGACGTGGCCTGGCTTAGGTGGTTATTTACAGGTAGTATAAGGTGGAAGGTACCGCCCATCAGCCTTGGGAGATTTGGGGTCGCGCCCGCCAAACTTCATTGGTGGGCACAAGGCAGGTACGGCCCAAGCACAAACAAGGGTCCCTCCCACCTCATTCATCCTTTCCATATCTACCTAGGTAGTTCGACTTGTCGTCGCAATTGCCTTTTATTAGTTTATGTTGTCTCAAGCCTCCTTCATGGATACTCAAACTCCAACTTGGCTACATATAATGAAATACCAATCAACCCCCTAATATTCCGCTCTTTCTTTGTGAAATTAGAACCTTCATACTCTTAGATATCTTAGCAACACCAGATTACTCAGAACCTGCTGAATCTCCATCAGAATCATCACTCTGCCCATCTTCCCCTTTGGATGTTTGCTTCTGTCCTTTTGCTTTCGCCCTCTTCCTTAGCTTCTTTAATCTATTCATCCTCTTCTTTTTGTCCTTTATATGCTCCTCCTTCTCTGCCATTTTTTTCGCCTCGGCTACCTTCTTTTCTTCTTGTGCCTTGGCCCGTTTTCTTAGTGATATACGTTGCTTCTTTCCTGGCCTTCGCTTCCCTCTCGTCTCATCTCCTTCCATCTTTTCGTCAGAATTGGCTTTTCGAGTGACGGTGAGTTTTGTGACTTTCCAGGGAAGCTCGAGACCCCAGGCTCTGTCGTTTGATCTAGCTAGTATTACATCGCCGCTGATAGAGGCCAAGGCGTATTCTTGCTTTTGCTGTGCTGGTACGTTGGTCACCATGTAGTAGGATAGCGGTCGGCCACTGACGAAAACACCGGTGCCAGTTGGTCCAGTATCCTCCTCCAACACGACTTTTTGTGTTGCCGGGGTTTTGCTGAAAAGTCGAAAGGCAAACTCCTCCTCGTGCTCTTCCTCTGCCGCCTCATTGTCCACGTCCATTGTGTCATGATCATCCATCCTCATGCCGTTGCCCGAGTCGGGGCCCTTCGCGGTAACACCTGAAATCGTTTCGATACCAATGTCCATGCCCAGCGATCTTGCCATCTGTGCATGTAGCTTTGCACGCAGCTCAGCGTCCTGAAGTCCATCATCACTGTCATTCTCGCCACCATCATCTGACACATTCAAATCCTCTCTGCGGACCCTATTGATTTGGTCAGTAACCATATCTTTATTATAAAGCTCTATGCTGTTACCTCTTTGCTTGTGGGACTTCAAACATGGTGACTTTCTCAATCAGAATACCAGACAGAATCGACCAGAGGTGAGCGTCTATAGTGAGCGGTCTCTCACAGTGACGGCAAGTACAGAAGCAGCAGTTCTTCGCAGAAACTGGGCTATGTCTTGGGAGAAGAAGGATGCGATAAAATAAGATATTCTGATTGAGCCGACTGAATCAAATACCACGCTGCTGCGACAAACTCTCAAGACTGCAACTCAAATTTCCGACCACCAGTTTTCTTATCTTATCGCTCCCGTTCGCATAAGCTACCAAAATGGAACTGCCACACCACACCTCACCTCCATTGGGGTTAGTTAGCCAAGAAGATGCGGAATCCGTGCATGTACTCTGTAGAATTAGCTTGGTTTTGTAACTAGTAGGTAGTTAATAGGTACTAACTTTATGGCTTTTACAAGGTGCTAGACTGGACTACCGGTATCCAAATCTACCTGTTTAAAACAACACGATTCAGCTGGCTAGCATTACTCATAGAAATCCTTCGGCGTTTTCGGATCTGAGCAAATCTAGACCTGATTTGTTCATCTACCTAGGCTTCTGTGATCCTTCCTCGGCATTAATTAACGAGCATTACCTTCAGCTGAATCTGCCAACCAATCAAACTCCTTGCCGCCCTTGCAGAATATCGTATCCCGCCCCTCTCAACGTCTATCAACAACGCCATCTCCCACGATAGCCCTACATGGAGACACAACTATGACCAGGCTGTCAGATCATCAGCTTGGCATTCAGCACAAGCATGAGCGGACATGGCATCAAATGGCCCGAGCCTCGTGGGACAAGATGACAACGTCACCTCTAGTCGATGGTGCGACAAATGTGTTACCTGAGTCTTTCTTTACTGTTGTCATCAAGTATAAACAGCTTCAATGCCCCCAGACGAGGAGCAGAGATCGTCATGCAAGGCTTCTGTTCCCACACAAGAAAGCTTCGCTAGACCCTGGCGCGGAACATCAAGAGAGACTATCGGTCTCATCGCAATTTCAGGCTGCATACGAATTTCCTAACATGGTCTAACTGGCCGTTGATTTCAGGTCAAACTACTCACTATATATATATACTTACCAAGTAGGTACAGTAGGAGAACCTTACTCTTTCATCGTCACGACACAAATACAGCATCACAATGGAACACATAACGCACTCAGTCACTGGAAAGATGTTTATAGTTTCATTGCAGTTCGATTCTCTGCGGATTACTTCATCAATACATAAGGGAATACGATCTCAGCAGCAAATCCCTATCGACATGCCGCTTGACAAAACATCTCCGCCATAAGACGGGAAAGGGTACAGACCCGTAGGCTTGTACCCAGAACGAAGGAAGAACAAAGAAAATCAAGGAAGGAGATGCGCCCTTGTTTCGCCTAAACCGCCCGTTAGCCCCGGCCATGCAACCGCGTCCGTCTGGAATCATTGCAGAACCAGCCGCTCTGCTTGATGAGACATCGAATCGTCTTATTCTCATCGTTCCGCAGCGTCATTAGCCTCTAATCATCCGTTATCTGATTTCGTGTATCAGCTCCTCATCGACTTTCGGTCCGCCCTTTTCACCCTCGATTAACACGCCTTCATCTTTATCCTCCTCCTCCATATCGCTCCGTCTACTTCCAGGTAAGGTATCCAGTGTTTCAAAAATCAGTGCAAGCCGCCCAGCTCAGATTGCCAACACCATCCGTCATAAAAATAGAAGGAAAGAAAAAAAACTCCAGCAGGTATTTTTACAAGCTCACTGACGAACGAACCAAGCGCTCCACCAGTCAGTGGTCTTCATGCTCATCGTAGGGCCAACACCTTTTGATGTCAACTTTTGATATATCGTTGAGTACAAGGTTCCAAAAAAGAAAAAAAGAAAAGAAAGAAAAAACAGCGACGAAGAAGCTTAATTGCCATTCCAAGAATATTGGTGCATGGCGTCGAAGGAGCCTCGTGGGGCCCCATTATAGACTGATGTAGGTTGTGACTGGCTCGGCTCTGTCTTCGTTGGCGACGTTCCGCTCGTTGTATTTTTGTACTCGTCTTGAGGGAATGGGTATGGTCGAGTCTCGTTGCTGGCATATGTCAAATTTGTGTTGTGTTCTCCGGCTGCCGATGTCCAGGTATGGGGAGGCGCATAGTAGTCCCTCGCAGGTACCGAAGGTGGTCCGGAGGTCTCCGAGTTGTAGCTTGGCTGCGCAACCTCACTAGGACTCGGGTGTACAGGAGCATAAGGGGTGTAGCGATATTCGGGAGATGCTTCGTTGTTGGCCACTGAGCCTGCACTCCTTATCGAAGGGTGGCTCATATGTCGGGGACTTTTCAAGGGTCTCGGGTTATCGACGTAACGAGGGATATTCATGGCCTGCTCATGACCGCCGAGCGGAGTTGTCTGTATTGATAGTTGCGGAGGAGCAGTCGTTGTTTGCATATAGGTGTATTGGGACCGAACCGGCGGATGCTCCGAATCGTTGGTCACCATGGAAAGCGGCACAGGAGGTTCCATCGATGATTGAATAGGCATTCCTTGAGACTCAGTCGGGAAACTGGCAGTGCCTGTCAAAGGGCCCATGGTTGCTGCTGGATAGTTCTCGGCGCCAGATGTTGGAACATGGCCTATCGGCACCTGAGTTGGAGGGGTCCCCCAAGTTGGATACGAGCTATCATGTCAGTCAGCAAGGTTCACTCCGAAATCGCATCGATCTGGTTTGGGCGACAGCGGGATGACGCTTCACCCTTCCACATCATCCCGGATCGATTCATTTAGCAAACTCACTTGGATCGTATTGGTCCCAACTGGGTGCCAGAGATTTTGGGCGCATTGAAAGTAAAAGCCGTCCGTGGGAGCTGTGCATCAACGCCTCTTGGCTTTGTTTCTTGGTGCTTTGCGCTCAAGGGTCCAGCCACAACACCTAGTCCTGTTTCCACAAGAGCTTGTCCGCGGGAACCAGCACTCGATCCGAGTAATGGGATCTCCTTACGGGCTTGGAAGTTGCGGGGACTTCGACCTCGTACAACAATAGGTGCAGTTGTTGATTCTGTAAGCACAGTCTTCGTGCCGTTGGCCAATGTCCCAACAACCTTCAGATGCAGAACAAAATGTTGTTGAAGTTCCTTTCGACGGCCATTGTTTGCGGTGGCACTGTAATCATGTTAGCGGGTTCGGAAAGCCATTTGACCTAGATACTTACATTCTGAATTGCAGTCGACGCCAGCCAATTGGGTACACAGCATACTCGCCATCAGATTCGCTTCCGTCATCTTGGAAAGGAATCAGGGGAAGCGACTGTGGTTCCTGGTCAGGGCTCTGAGTTGTCTCTGGAGAGTTTGGCGGAGGAGTCTTCCACGGAATGACGATTAAACGGACCGGATTTCCATCAACTGACTCAATAGCCGAGATGGTAACTTCCATGTTGCTGACTGCAACAGTCTCGCCTGATTCGGTGATGACAGAAAGTTGACCTCGTGGAGTGACAAGAGTACCGCTGATCTGGAATAGATTCCTCCGATAGCAAGTCAATTCGGGCTGCCTGAGTGAGCCGTCTGATGTGTTTGCAGGCATTTCTGAGAGGAAGAACATCCCATGGAGCTGGGCTGAAAGTTCGAGTTGCTGCATGCGACCTTGCGAATCAACAATCGTGTGCTTGTCCTGCGTCCTCTTGAAGGCCAACAGCTTGTGCTCGTGGCTGGCTGTCATCTTAGAGTTGTCATCACGAAGATCCTGGACAATTTCCTGGTAGGCAGGTGGCTCTGCCTCGGAAAACGATCTTTTCAGGCTTGGATAGCCATGGTGGGAGACCATTTCTGGGTGTGCAGGTCTATCGTATGCTTCTTGGTCGTCCTGGGGGTATCGGCTGTAGGAGTAAGAAGGTTGGTCCATCTCGTTATGATTACTGCTAGTTCGTCCTGGGAGAGGCGATGAAGTTGACGGCATGGGATCCGCCACTCGCCCCGGCATGTGCACTGAGCCTCCATAACTTGACCACAGGCTCGAATGTCCTGGGTGTCCTCTCAAGTCTGCCATATTGGCCGGGTATGCCGCTGCGGTTGTCATGGGAGCATAACCTATTCAAACTGTCGCCTCCTCAGCCAGACCGAGCTGTCTGGTTTGACCCGTCACTAATAACGTGGTCCTAGGAACATAAGCCTCCAAACAGACCAAGCCAAATAGCGAGAGTGCAAAAACAAAGAGCCGCGTACGAGGTATTTGGCGCAAATTGAGATGAAAGCGAAAGAAAAGCACGATGCGATATCCAAGGCACAGGGGGAGTGATATTCGTGGTTGAAGGTGCAAGTGTGTACTTGTATATGGAAATGGATGGCGGCCAGAGGAACGGCAGATGATGGAGGGGAGTGTTTAATCCAACACCCGGCACTGTCTCCAGGGTGGAGACCGACTTTGACGGGGGGATGTTTCGAGGTCCAGGCACAGGGACTTGGGTCAGTGCTGTTGACAAGACCTGGCTGGTATCTATTACTCCGGACAGAGTTCTGATCAGGAGCTCGCTCAAGAAGGACCAGTCATGAATCTCAGTGGGCTAAGAGACCACTTCAGCGCATGCGGCCGCTCTTGGAAGGAGGACGGGAGTGGAGGGGCGGATATGGGAAACAAATACAGCCTGTGGTAATACTGGAGGCTGATTTATGCAAATACTTTGACGATACTGGGTGTGCCTGAACTTCTTTATTCAGTGCAATAATCCGTGGCAAAATATAATAGCGGTAAATAAGACATGAACATGAAGAACGCGCCTAGTTGACGACGAGCTTCGTTAGACGCTACTTTGGGGATAGAAGCAGGCCTGATAAGGTCCATGTATCGATGGAGCGTGCAATGAAACTAAGACGAAGCTATGCTATGCCCCAAACGCTGTTTGATATGGAGAGGGTTCCAGAGGAACCGCAAACTGCCGGGTACTGGCAGGTTAGTAGAAGTTGAATACATGACCGACGGGCTTTTGGCAGAGACAACCAGGGCCTTAACGCGAGGGTAAGAGAAGACATCCCAGACACGCCCCAGCACGCAGTCCCTTGCCATGCCATCCCCTCGCCAGCGTCTACCGAGGGGTTCGAGAACATCCCTGCTCGTCAAGCCAGCATTAAGAGAAGGCTATGTACTGTTGACAAGTCATGTCGCTAAAGTTTGGATAAGAACATGGCATGTGTAGCGCAAGGCCCACGTACTAGTTACCCCGTCCATGCCGGTTGGGATGAGATGGACAAAAACTGACGAGAAAATGGGTCGAGCGGGGACACGGGGACTATTTCAGAGGGCCCGGCAGCCCCCTCCCTCCTCAATCAAGCAGGCCTCCTGATGGCCAATCCTGAGCCCTGATGTCTGACCGGGGCATGTTGATTCTGAGAGAAGAATCCTCCGACGTGTGGTGAAGGTTGCCGGCCCGCAAATTTCTAGAAAACCGTTGGACAGAGTCGACAATGGGGCGAAAGCAGGGAGGTAAGGAAACAGAAAACTCATGTTTGAAGAGTTTTGCTATGGACCAGGGTTCGCTTGCCTGCGTGAAGGAGACATCCGCTTATAGGCATCACAATCAGGTTGTGATTATGATGTGTTGCGGTTAACAAGCAGAATTGGCCCTAGTAGAGCATTAACACAGGGCGATATCAGGCAAAAGTGACAGAGGTGCCTGCAATCATCATCTGCTGCTCGGTGAACAGTGGAATGGAGGTCCGGCCACAAGCCGGAGCAGGTATGAATTCGAGGGCGAGCCGTTTTGGGATCGACTCGGGAGATGAGAGAATGGAGTACCTTCTTGGTCTGGCAGAAGGGACAGCTTAGCTTATGCTTACTCAAACCTTTTTAGCGGAGGCTGACGGAGAAGGTGGAGTGAACGGCGCGGCCCCGGCACAACCATTGAGCTCTCCATCATCACATCAACCATTCGCAGCAGCGCCAACAACAGGGGTGGACGCGCGCTACTTGCATATTGTGGCATTAGGACAAGCAGCAATGCTGTATGTATGCACGCGCGCACGTACGCACGTACGTACAGTATGGTATCGACAGCCCTGCAGTAATGACAGCAGCGACCTGGAGAAGATAGCGCGAACCACAGGCCCATAACCCAGCCCAGGATGCCCATACGGTGGTCTGTGTCGTGAAGTGTACAGGGTACAGTACAGTATTAATTGACTGCGCGCGAGACGGCCAACATTTGGCGTGGCCTGGCCTGGCCAGATATGCTTGCGCCGCATGATGGAATTGAATTTGGCCGAACGTGCGGAGAAGCTTGCTCCGGCATGCAAACCTTGTGTTTGAGTGAGATTCAGGATTATAGCTGGCATGGTAGGCGTTTGTTCCAGGCTGAGAGCGAAATTGTGGCTACATCAGAAGAGCCATGTGGCTTTAGGCCGGACCGCCCATCCCATCTCCCTGGATTTCGTGATCCTTGCTGGTAAGACAAAGAAAAGGTGCGCGATGTAGATGACGACGTTAGCCATGATGAAGAGGATTCCGGCGTTTGCAGAGCATTGAAAAGAGCCATCTACATAAACAGGGTCTTTGAGTAAGTGTCACGACTCAATAATTGCCGTCATAGGTCCCATGGTCAAGTTTCTGTGGCTCGTTTCGTGGAGACGTCGCGAGGGGAAGGATGGATGCGCATGGTTCGAAATGGACGCTCATTTGGAGATGGCTTCAAAGACGCGCCGTTGCATCAATGTCTCGCGTTATCGTTGGTTGATTTGTTGGTGGAGAAAAGAATAGCAGAATGAACAAGGTCCAGGTCTGTCTGAGAAAGATGAGACAAGAGCACAAGGGGAAATACTAGGTAGCGTAGGTGGAGTCCTGGTTTCTGCTCTGGACGAAGCAAGGAGACTTGCGAGGGGAAAGTGCGACCAGGGTATGCACCACTAATAAGCAAAACTGATGCACTAGAGACGCAAAATGCCAGAAGCGAGCCAGGAAAAGACAAGAGCGGACGGGGCCGTGCCCCTTCCCAACGGCCGCTCTCAACGGCTATCTCCACAGTACAAGGACAGTGCGGATTTTAATCGCAGACACCGTGTCATGTCGCCTACCGTTTTCCTACCGACCTTAATACATACCTACTCACTCACATCGCTCGATCAAAGAAAGGCCTACCTATCAAGCCTAGTCTAGCCCAGCCCAGCCCAGCCCGCAGACAGAATTCTACCTACTGTAGGTATTGTACTGTACAGATAACACTTCCGCCTCCTCCAGGTTTTGCATGCATGCATGCATGCATGCCTGCCTGCCTACACTATTACATACAAGAGCGAAGCATGATACAGAAAACCTAATCAGTCGCGGGTGTGGCATCCTCATCGCGTGTTGTTGTCGTCACGATGCCACCAGGGGCGGCTACGATACCCACGACCTTTGTTCTCGATGAGTTATACTATTGTATACACAGCTCCAACTCCTAAGGATGTCACGGCATGCTTCTAATCACTTAGGCCTTGCCGAAGCGAAGGACTCGAACCATTAGTTCATCCCTACGGATAGACTATCTGCGGATGCGAAACGTTCGCCCTGGTTTTTTAAATAGTCTCTTCTAGTCTCGATATAGACATCAGGACAAGGTCAACCTGAGTCGAGATCAAACAAAAGATACCAAACCTGAAGTGACTATAATCCAGGATACAAGACCCGCTTGTTTGCCTGCTGTTCCGATATTGAGTTAGGAGCTCTTCAACACGACAAGGATAACCACATTTCCGTAGCACAGGACACAAAGCACGTCCACTGCAAGTCCACATTGCCAATGTCTAAATTCGCACAGACTGGAGTACATTCGCATACTCTGGCGTGCAGCTCGTCACTCTCACATGCCTTGTGGAGGATTGTTTCCCTCACTCGATCGGAGATGGGCATGGCATGGTCGGTCAACTCTATTGCTTATCCGCTGAAAGCCTGGATTTCACTGGTGACCCCTACTACAACCTGGTACGGTATCTTGAACCTCGACAATGACCGATGTGTGTGTTATTGAACCTTTGCCACAGCAAGGCTACTACGCTCGTGCCCTGTCTTGGGTATATCTCATTAATAGCACCCAAAGCCCCAGCTTGGACAGGGAAACGGCTTTCACCGGTGAACTGTTCCTCCTGAGACACACGCCCAGACGCCATCTCAACGGTAGCTGCTCGTTTCCCAGTACCCTGTCCCGCTGCCAATCAGTCGATGTAACCATCCCAGATGGCCACGGCGATTTTTAAGATCTGGCATTCCATTGCGTCTGTTGGCTTGAGAGCAACGTTGGATGGATAGCCGATTCCCCCATCTAGGCCGTTTTCCTTCCAAGGTTCAATGTCATTCTAATGTTGGAATTCAAGACGGAGGCTTATCCGGATACTTCAAATTTGCGGCAATAATTCTTCCTAGACCCTTGAGTCGCGATACAACTAGATGGAGTACATACACGCATCCTCTGGGCGTGCTGTATCCGTATTTCCAGATTCAAGCAATTTCGATGATCAAGCCATGGCAAATGACGAGCACTACGCGAAATGTAAGGCAATATGCAGGACGTTTGAACAAAGGGGCCGATACTACGAATTGGAAGACTATTCTGGCAATGTGGAGTAAACTCTGCCCGAAATTATGTTTCGCACATCCATGGTCTTAATTGACGGATATTAAGATACTATCAACACGCTCTAGCAGAAATCGAATTGTTGGGTGATCTATCAGTCACTTGATTGGTCATTTCATAGGGTCGCTAAAACGGCGTTGCAGGTGCATGCGTCAAGATGCAGTAAAGTACAACGACTACATCCATGCGCAAACGCCAGAATTATCGTCTGGATACCAGTACCCGCCCGCAGTTTGTGTCACTATGCCAGTCGAGGGTTCTTCCGCATATCGTCGCCCCCCAATATATCACGCAAAAGGAGCAGAAGGAACGGTATCAGAGTGTTTCATAAACATGGCCGTTAGGTGGGACGGGATAGACGGTTTGGTTCTGTCTCTGGTGACGGGCTTCTCAGACGCATCGTAACCGCACACGTTGCAACGCGCCAGCAGATCGCGGCAGTTGAACACCCACAGCACCATGAGCTCAGAGAGCTGAGTCGATTGGCTTCCCCTGCTGGCATTCGGTTTTAGCGTTGACCACGATGGCTGCCGATGGGTCCCGCCCCCTGCTGTCTCGAAAACCAAGGTCCACATCTCTCCGGGTTTAGGTCAATGAAGCAATTGGAGTAGCTTAGGCTGCCTTAGGCCCTGCTTCTCCGGTCGGTAGTCCCTTTTGGTACACTGATCATCCTGCAGCGACCCTGACTGGGAGACACTTGACTCACTTTGGGCAATAGCTCTATGTTCCTTGACCTGGCTGTGTTGTTGAATTGTGCATTCAAACGCCGATCGAAAACCGGCTCTTGATCACGTTTGTTTGAATAGGGAAAGCGATTCATCTCGGAACCATGCAATCGATGCACATCGACCGATGGAGCGTCGTGCCCCTGAAAAGACCGAATTATACGAGTCAATGCGCATGAAGTTGATAAAAGTCGGCGAGATGAGTTTCTAGCTCTTGTCCAGAGTTCAGCCTTGTACCCGGTAGCAGCTGGCCGTTTCCTGCCAATCCCTGACTTACACTACACGGATTCGCAGCAAGTCGTGAGTTCTCATTTCCGAACATAGACCGAATGATAGTATAGTCACGCCGACAGTAGTGCACGCACGTGGTACAGTGATTTAGACAAGGCTGTCAGGATAACTAGCACAAACTCTCGAGGTTCGCCACGGCCACTAAGCTTATGGCAACGAGCTGGCTTTTCATGCAACAAACCGGGGTCCAAGTACCAGAAGGAACAAGAAACAATCAGGCAATGAAACGAAACATTATGTGCATACCTAGGTAAGGTTGGCCGTCCCCCCAGCTACCGATCGTCACATTTGTTGAGCCAACAAAACAAGCCTAGACTTTTAGACCCTTGAACAATTTAGCCTGCGATATTAGGTGCCTAGTTAATAATCGGACTTCTCAAGTAATACTGACGGCTCATTCAATTACCTACACAATCGTTCCGTGGGGCGAGTACATCTGGGTCTTATCAACATCAGGTCGTTTAGACCAAACGCTTGGATCAAGACGTCGCTTTACTGCGCATATACAAAGGATACAAATACACGCTAGTTCATCATCATTTCCCAAACGACTACAGCGGGTTTCTCAGAGAAAGGGATCCTTGCCGTTGTACTCTACTTGGCCCACAAACTTGCCGACCTTGTGCCACAAAATTACTTGTGTCATTTCCAGCACGATACGTCCAAATACGAAAATACTTGAACAGGAATACACTCTTTGGTTCGTGTACCGTACCGTACCTGCATCGGTCACTCTACTCGGCAAGTTGACGTGGTATCGTGAACTCAGCCCTACCGTTCTTAGGTCAAGGCACATTTGTTTCGTGGTGCACTTGCGGCTCCTGACTTGCAAGATCCGGTAGCATTGAAGCAGTGCGCAGTGTATGATCAACGCGACGTCCTTAGTAAGCATAGGAAATTCCCCGGCAGCCAGTCCGGGGAAGGCCATGAGCTGATTTCGATTGAGCATACGCCTGCCGGCTGCAGCAATACTGTACAGTATCTTAGGTAGGCATCGAGCTGGGCGAGAAACTAAGGGCGTGGATGAGAGGCGCCCACACAAAGCGTTTGATTGCGTTGTGACTAGGTCACAGAGCGGCAACCTTGCATGCCGCACAGGTCTTAAAGGGTCCGACCCTACAATACAACAGAATAGGAACAAGGATGCTGTAGGTATGTAAAGCTATGTATGAGCTATGTGCCAAACCCAGCCTGTCCTGGGTGCAACTTGACTTTTACATTTGCGCTCCACTACATCCAGGGACAAATACCTCCCCAGACACTAGATGAGGATCAGCTCTTCCCCAGAACCAGAACCCAGGAGCGAGATTGCTGGATATTGCGATCTTTATGAGTGCTTGGTGGTTATTTCCTAAGCAAAACCAGGAGATATGAAACATTATCTGCCCTTCTTGAGACGGCTTATTTGGCCGGAACCGACCTAGCCGTCCGAAGCAACCTTAACAGTAGCGCCCGCGTTCTGCAACTGTCGGCCCAGACCAGTCACCAATGGTAGTCAATCTCAGTGTTGGCTAGATATTATAGTGCCCGTGTGTATGCATACTCGGGAGCGTGCGCGTGCGTGCTCATGCAATGCGAGGCGACGCGATGCTTATGGGCAGAGCACCGCCTCCAAGCTACAGCGTTGGGGTCTTTGCTGAGCCATCAAGTCTCGATACAGTGAGCCCAACCCATCATCAGCAGCAATATGAACGGCATTTGGACCCAGAGACCCAATCTGAAGGACGTCAGGGAATTCGATGGCTTTCCTTGAAGCGTCAACCATGAATGCCAGTCCAATGCTCGTACCTGTATCCCTGCACCCGTCTCGTCTTTGATTCTATCATAATGAGGTTCAATGCAACACGTGAACGGGGCAGATCACACTCGTGCTTTGCCCTCGCCTTAGTTGCAGGACCTTCTGTCGGTCGGAACAGTGCCCGCGCGAAAGGGTGTGGTTCTGCTTGGCATTAAGCCAATAGGTTTTCATGGCTAACCATGGTACCTCATTCCGATTCAATGTCTAGTTTCTAGACATCGTTTAGGTTTGTGCTCTGACCTTTGTCATCCGAAGAGTGCAGGCCACTTAACCTTTTTTTCTCTTTCTTCGTCATGTTGGCATCGCCTTCCGAATTGGCCACGTTAACCTTGGCTATATCTTGAAGAGCCCAAGCCAAAGCAAGCCCTACCATAGTATGGTCAGCCTTGAGGCTAGGATACCTGCACCAGGGCCCGTATCTCCAAGGGTTACAGTGTCGATCGGCCAGCCAGAATAAGAGAATACGGTATGAGCAAAGTCATACATTGGTCAGCATGCGCGGTCCAGCAAAAAGCACAGAGTATGTATGGATCAACAAAGGACTTGGAACAAAACAAGTCAGGACGGGGATGTTACTTCCATGAGCAGTTAAGCTGGCTAGGATCAGGGTCTCCTGCCGAGTGATAATCCCGACTGGCGGTCTACTGTACTCAACGTTACTTCTCGATCTCCATAGAGGTGGAGGATCCTGCGCCTACATTCGGTAATTGTTGAAGAGGCACCACGGTTGTCTTTGGTAATCGGAGCATTTTCCACAAGTCTAAATGGGCTGTCCTAGTTAGATATACTAGAGACACGGTCATGTCCAAGTACAGTAAGTAGACAAGTCCTGGGCAGATTGGAGCATGTAACCTCCCTTACTCGCCTATCAACGGTTTTCCAAAAGGGTATCAATCACCGTGGCGGAGTCTAGCTTTGATGCCGAAGATTCCTTATGCTGGGCACTGAAAGAGTCGTTGATGGAGGGTACATACAGCCTTAGCACTAACATGCCGATTCAGGAGAACTTGATTCTCGTGACAAGGCCGCCTAGGCAGGCAGGCAGGCAGGCAGGCAGGTTGCAAAACTCAGGACCAAAGTTTAGGGGGTCACAAATAAATAGCCTAAGAGCCGGTGTAGCCTCTCATAAGGCGACTACGTTATTTCGTCCCTTATGATGGAGGGCTCGAGGTTTTCATGATACTGGGGGCAGGTAAGCAGATTGTCACCGCGGGAGCTGGTTGACATCATCCGGGGATCTTAGTGTACATGGCAGACCATGCATGCATTCGCTATTACACATGAGAAAGAACTATCTATCATGAAACAACCTTAGTTGCTTGCTGCGGAACCGCACAATGCCGGCTCATGGTCGTGAAGACATTCAAATGCCGTTGTCATCGAATAATCCAATTGCCATCCTCCTCATCTGAATCACCTTCAACCAGATCCTCCTCGTCATTGAGAGCCATCTGTACAAACCGGCGGACCCACGCCTCCTGTGCTGGATCAAGGCCAGCTTGATTGTTCTCATCCTGGCCATTTCCTTGCTGTTGAGGTTGAGGTTGTCGCTGGTTTGCTCGCTGACGGTTAGCAGCTCCTCCGCCACGAGGTCCGCCGCCTCCCCTTCTAACTGCCGCTCCTCCGGCTCCTCCTCTCCCAGCCCCTCTTGCACCACGTCCTCGACCCGCTGCACCTCGAGGCGGGCCATGATGACCGCGGCCCGCTGGCTGTTGCGGTGCATCGGGGGCAGCTGGAGGAATAGCTCTACGACCGTCTCGAGCTTGATTGTCAACAAGTCGAATCACGAGGGGTCCCTCACGGGCTATCTCTATGCCTTGGCCTTGACCTTGACCTTGGCCACCAAGCTGTCTATTGTTATCACGAGCGTCGACCTCTTCCTCGCCTTCGCTATCGTCGGACTCGATGACTTCCGGCAGAAGCTCAATATCATTTAGTGCTGGTGGAGGGTTCGCTGCTGGGCCACGGCCGCCGATGAATCCTAAACCGACATCATCGCCATCGCCACCTTCAAGCTCCCATAGTCGCATGTAACAGGAAGTAACTTTTCCACCGGCTAGCTGGTTGTAGTGTTGGTACGGGTTTACAGGGTCCAGCCATGAAGAACATAAATAGCAGAAGTGAGTGTCGCATCTTGAGCAAATCATGTGGTTGCAGCCGTGAGTCTTTTGTGCAGGGGCATTGCAAGTCGGGCATGGACTTGTGTGAAGCTGAAGATACTCGAGAGAAGCCTTTTCTTCCTCGCTGAGTTCCCCCTTGTCACGCCGTGGTGCGCAGCGAACAAACTCTCCGTGCCATGACTGGTAACACTGGCCGCAGAAGGCGAAGCCACAATCTTCGCAAATAGCCAGAAGATCGGCCTTGTTAAATCGGTCCTTCTTGTTTTTCTTTTTCTTGGACTCCGTATCCGCATCTCCGTCTCCTTTTTCTTCTTCCTCTTTACCTGATTCAGCGTCGGACGTCTCAGCAAAGTCCAGGCCCTCAGGCTTCTTGTGACGTTTAGACCGGGCTGCTCCGTTACACCACTGCCGCGGACAGTATATTGTGTTTTTGTCAGACTCAAGCTCTGTCTTGTACTTGAGAGTAACGTAACGCTTAACCATATCCTCGGAGAGACCAATCTGGAGAAGCTCGCTGGGGCTTACAGCAACTTTGTTCTTTTTCGCTGGTTTTGCTGTTGCCCGTTCCTTCGCACAGTTGGGGCTTAAACATCGGACAGTGGACAAGTTACCCTCGTTGATTGCATCGCTATAAAAGTCCTGGAGGCACTGGATGCAGAAAATGTGGCCACAGTCTAGCATCTTGTGACATTTGGTTCCTTTTTTGGGATCTAAACATGTTAACAAATGTTCAGGGGCGAGTGTAAGTAGTACGTACCGAGACAGACACCACAATCAAATGTCTCCTTTTCAAAAGCTGCCTTTTTAGCTTTTATGTCGTGATCTAACACAGCGAGCTTATGCTCGGAGTCGACTTGAAGAGTTCCCTCAGGGCTGATGGTTCCAAAGACATCCTCGGCAGCGCGTTGGATGTGGTCAATATAGGTAAACGCAACCATGTCACGACCAATCTCATCCCATAGGCGCGGCCCGTCATCTTCGAGTCTCTTAATGGTATCCTTCGCTAACCATTGTGGTGTTGTTGACACTTGAATCTTTGGTGGTACATCTACAGGGTAACCCTCCGGCAAACGAACTCTCAACCGCAGAGACGGGAGATACGAGACCTCGAGGGAATCAACTTCAGGCTGAGCATTCTCAACAGCTTGGGCGGGCGTTGCGAGTCCAGGGTGAGCAGGGGCAGATGGTGCTGGGAATGTAACCGTGACTGGAGCAGCGGGCTCAACGGGGAGGTCTATCTCAAAAGTGAAAGGGTCTTTTGCGTCAGGACGACAAATCTCGGGATATATAGCCTCGAGGGAGCCAAGCTCCATGTAACGAGGATCATCGCTTTCTTCCATATCTGCCATAAGTTGTCGCGTTGTTAAGGATATGAGCGTTCATCATCTGGTGGCGTAAAAGTATAAGATGAATAGATAGTGAGTGCACTTGAGCAAATGCCTTTCCGGGAGTGGCAAAGCTGAGTAAGTTAAGTTAAAATATCAAAAAAGGACCCTCAAAAAGCAACCAGCCCTTAGTAATGAGATTCTGCTAGGCCTCCATCGTCGTAGTCGTAATCCTCTCCTTTTGCTTTCCTTAACAAGACTCGAACATGAGGTGCTTCTTTTGGTGGAGGTTGCTTTATGTAAAGAGGGGCGGCGAGGACGAGGGTTTTTGAAGATGGTGCCCAAGACAAGCAAGGTACATAGTAGGGTTATTCCGGAATGACGAGAACGTGTTGATAGAGAGAGTATCTTTTGTCGCCTACTACTAAGTAAATAAGAGATGAACTTTTTTATTATTATTATTATTCACACCGAAAAAGAAAAAAAAACAAAGCCCAAAAGTAAACGATGATGACTCTTTTCGGCGTCCGCTATTGACAAATGAGAGAAGTGAAAGTCCGAGACGCCACGTTCGGTATGGATCTTTCTCGGTATCCGCCACATTTACAGCCACAGCCAGCTACTGGCAGCAGCATCGCCATCAACACCAAGAAACGAGCTTAAACTTGCTTGGCCTTGATCTTTTTGGGGGGTATTTTCAAGGTTACCCGAAACACTTCTTTTTCCTTTGTTCGGTCGCGACAACTGGATCAGTAAAGGACACAAGATCAATCTGCTAAATAATGCAGTCTTTTTTCATACCTTGAAACCTCCCAACGACACACATATAGCCCATCATCATGGCTGACGATTCTACTCCCCTCGCTTCCCTTTCCGTCACTCATGTCTACTATGTAAGCTTCACTACTCACGCAAGCAAGATATCAATTAACACACATACTCTAGGACCCCGAAGATCACCTCTCGCTCGCATGCGCCTACCTCGCTCTCCTCCCCCAAGCTCTCTGTGTCGTCTACGCTACGCTCGTACTCTTCACCCGCGAAGTCGAAGTCGCCCTCATGTTCCTGGGTCAACTCGCCTGCGAAGTCCTCAATTTTGCTTTGAAACGTCTTATCAAGGAAGAGCGTCCGCGTCGTATACATGGTAAAGGCTATGGCATGCCCAGTTCCCACGCGCAGTTTGTCGCTTTCTGGAGCGTCTCGCTTGCACTGTTTCTGCTTGTCCGTCACCAGCCTCCACGCGTGCTCAAAGGTCGTGCGGACAGTAGCGTCCACCGGCCATGGAGTGTTCTCGAAAGAGTGGCCGTGAGCGTGGCTGGCGCAGCAATTGCGGCAGCGACGGCATGGAGTAGGATATACCTCAACTACCACACCCCTAAGCAGGTCCTCGTAGGCTGTGCCGCTGGTGCTGTGAGCGCAATCGGGTGGTTCATCATCGTCGCTGTTTTGCGGCAGACGGGCTGGCTGGGCTGGGCTTTGGAGACACCGCTGGCGAGGGCCTTTAGGGTTCGCGATTTGGTGGTGGAAGAGGACATGTGTCAGGCGGGCTGGGAGAAGTGGGAGGAGAGAAGGGTTGCTTCTCGACGCACAAAGAACAAATAGAAACCCAATACATAGGCATTTGCACAATATCGCCGAGACGATAGCTCGTTATGGTCCTCAATCATCTCTTGGTGATATAGACTTTGCCAGTTGGGCGGCTCAGGAAATAACCTGCATATTAACCCTACTATTATACTAAAGCATAAGGAATGACAAAAGAGCTTACGCTAGCTTTAGACGATTTAGTTAAGGGCTTAGGCTGGTCTTTCTGTCAAGCCTTCGTTATATGCAGGTTATTTTGTCACCCGTCTGCCAGTGTATACGCTAGCATCACGATTAATGAAACTGTTGGTAATCTCCGCCCAATCTTCTAAATTATCTATGTATAAAAGAAATCTCGACGCTAGCATCAAAGAGAAGTCCAAACCATTGGAGTACAAAGGGAATCGTTACAGGTGTCAAACCATTCGTGAGGTATCATCATCCTTGCCCACCGAGGGCCCTATCCATCTTTTCCTAAAAACTTTTTAAATCCATGGTCCTCTCCCCGTATCCAGGTCAGCCCTTGACCCTTGCCGGCTATGTAATCCTCTTGATTCAGGAACTGTCCTTGAGCCGTGACGGCTGTGTAACTTGCTTATATCTCCCATAGCTGAGCCTTGTCGGCTATGAGCCCTGGAGCTGACAGATGCCGTCTTGGGCTTGTGCGAGGATGGACCAGGTATTGGCTCCTGTGGACTGTATACAGCCGAGCTAAGAGTTGTCTCCGGAGGAGTGACCATGCCCGCGCTAAGAGGAACGGGTGGGAGTTCCTTTTCGGAGAGGTCGTTTTCGAAGTTGTCTTGAATCTGATATCTGGCGCCTTCGCCAGGAACATCGACAATGGCGATAGCGAGGGGGCTTGTTTTCCTTGGGAAGAACCGCACTGTACTGTTGGGGCAGTCGAGCTCTTCCACGCGGTTTGCGTCTTGTTTAGGTTCGGGCTTGGAAGAACTCATATCACCAATGTTGGAAAGTCGTAAACCGATCTGCACGGTTGCAGTAGAAAGCGCTGAAGCGCCACTGGATCGGAGGTTTCTGTTGGGTAAACGGAGCGCCGGTGGTGCGAGAAAGTCGGCTAGAGATTGAGGTGCAGGTGTAGGTGTCGCTTTAGATGTTGGATCCTTGTAGGTTGTTGTTGGTAATAGGATGGGTGATTTTGGTGGTTCAGGCTTGGGAAAGATGCTGTACATGCTTCGTTTGAAGTTCTTGATTGACTCCTTTGACGAAGTTCGTACAGGCTTAGGCGCCGCTGGCAGAACGCCCGAGTTGCGCATGCTTCCCAAGCGTAGGGGCTTCAAGCCGCCTTTGAGGAAGTCCTTGCGTGCTCCAAACACCTTGTCCTCCACTCTGTCGTCCATCATCAGGTCTTCCTTGCTGTTGGCCTTACGTGCCAGACTGGGCATGTTTATAGATTGTGGCGGCATCACTGAGGCAGGGGTTGAAGGCTCTTGATCCTGGTCATCGGTCCATTTCTTGAAGCCCTGAGACGCCTCGATGTCGTCATCTGAACATCCAGTCGGGGATTTACTCGATCGAAGGAAGAGATACAGGCAACCAAGTAAGAAGCCTGACATGTTCATTACAACGGTTCCAATGGTGTTTAGCTGCATTGAGGTATCGCTTGCTGCTCCTGGATCATGGAACGACGTGTTATAATAAAAGGTTATTTGCAAAGTCTGGTTGCAATTAGTTTGTGTCGCCTCTTGAGTACTGGGTTACTTACCAATGAGATCACCGCAATGACCATGTAGTAAACCATACGAGACGCCTCGTCTCTCTCAGCAATGCCCATTCTAGCTCCAGTATGAAGCTTGAAGCAGATGATGCCGCATTCGATCAGAACAAGAAGGATAATGGTGAGTAAAGCGCCGAAGATTCCAGTATCGTATCGGTGAAGGAAAGAGACCAGACTGGCAAAGCAAAATTCAGAGGGGCGAAAAGCAAACGTTATGGAGAACACTACGATCAAAAGGGTGCTGATGAAGGCGATACAGGCCAGGGTGTTGAATCGTCCACGGAAAGGGAATATGCTCGGCTTTGTGATGCGGATTGTCAGTTCCAGCCCAAAGATCAGCTGGATGAAAGGGGCAATAAAGAAGGCTGGCAAAATGTTAGTCTGGTCAAACATGTGTCTTTGACAATACAACTTGCCTGGCAACATCATTTGCGAGACCATGGCACATTCGAGGATCATGAGCGACTCGAGTCCCTTGGCCTGAGCAGTAGCATACACAATTCCCTGAATCACGATGCCTAAAGATAGGACGAAAGGATAGATGTCTCGTCCCTTGACAAGCCGGAACAAAGAAGACCTGGAGATGAGTTGTGAGAAGATGTCTCTGGAGTCGGCAAAAGGGGCACCTACTTGAAGTCCCATGATTCGGTTCGCTTTAGTGTCCTCCATGATCTCAAGAGTATGACGAGAGTAACCGCGAATGCTACCACCAAGTTGAAAACAGCCAGAACGATGATCGAAGTGCGGACGGATCCAGCTGCGGCAAACTTAAGTTCGTTATCCCATTTCGATGTTGAGTTTGTCTGGAACTGAAAGCCCACGGAGTCCATGTTTGTGTTGTCGTTGTCCATCTTTGATGCTTGTCGTATCCAGTTCGAGAAGTGTTTTCGAGATTAAGAGCAGGCTTGAAGCCTTCACAGTGCCGGCACCGCGTTGTTTTTGAGTAGACTTTAGTTTCCCATGTCGATGTCGATGTCGGTAAAGAGTATCGATCGGAAAGGGGACCCCAAAGTCGAAAGAGAAAGAGAGATAAAGAAAAGATACGAGAAGCAGCCAGATAAGATGTGATAGCAGTCAGAACAGTATACCCCTCTAAAAACAAGTACCAAGTCGATTGAAGCAGAGCAGGTGGATAGTCAAGCAGATACACGAGAAGCACAGAAGGAAAGTGAAATGTATGAAATGGCACCTGGCCTGTGGCAAACGAACGTCAACGTCAAAAAAAACAAGAAAAGGAAAGAAACGGAGATCAGACAAAAACACCACCGACTAGGTGGGAGAGAGCAGACGATGGAGGCAATATAGGACTTGACACCTCGAATGGAGGGCAAATCACACCTCGGCCCAGGGAGCTAGATTGCCCTAGATCCGCATACTAAACTAAGCTCAAGGTCCCCAGCACGACTCAGAAATGCCTAATGAACAAGGATGAAGCTGCTTCATGACGGAATTTTGGTAGCATTGAGGCTATTGCCCCTGACAGATGGGTGGTCGATGCATGGAGGCCAAGCCCAGCGTTTGGGTGGCCCGGTCCCGCGTTAGGGCGAGAAGGGTATTGTTTCACTCGTGTAGATTGGGTTCCCGGGATAATGATACTCGATAACGCGGAATCTGATGAACGTTCTGCAACAGATTGTGGGACCTACCAAGAAGAGGACGGTTGAGCGCCGTGCTTGGAGTTGAGGCGCTCATGACCTGCTGTATTCTCACTTGAGGACGCAGCCATTACTGTTGATGATTATTGCAAAATGCAGCCACAACTGCATCTTCAAGTGATCATAGTGACATTTCACAAATCGAGCTTCTGAAAGGAGACTGGTAAGACTGAAAAAAGAGTCGCCGCCAGAAAAAGACGCCGGCTCGAAGAGGCTGAAGCAATGTTGTGACAGAGTCAAGTTTCGTCGTGTTGTAAGAGGCAGGAGTGCTGGTCAAGCAAACAGTGGGGCTATTCCAGATGTGAGTTAGTGCCTCACTAATACGTGCAGGTCGCCGCAGACTTCAAACATGGCCCAGGACAAGGATATTCTTAGTCTAGGCCCATTTACTGTACTGTAGCATGGAGAATTAGATGCCAAGACGACTGCCATTTCCTATTTCAGCTCAGAGAGTTTGAGATTCCAATGGCAACTCACACGGATCCTCCTGCTGCCGAAGGCGGGGAGAATGCCCGGCCACGAGGTATGGATACTTTGACGTTTCGCAAGGATCAGTCAGAGCTTGCACCTGGTCACAGATCTGTCAGCACAAAGACAAAAGAGAAGCTAATTTGAATATACTACTCTGTACTGTACCCATCTGTAGATGGTGGACTCGGTGGAGTTGACTAAGACAAAGAGGAGAGAGCCCCCAGGGCAGGACAACCTTTAGTGCTTCTAAATTCTAGAAACTAAACCTCTACCTCTCTAGGCTCTGGCTCTGACTCTCTCCTCTTATCTTCCCCGGTGGTTGGTTCTCCATCTCGTTGTTTCAACCCGTGTACTATGAATAATGAAACTCGACCTTCTCTAAGCGAGGCCATAGTTGCCAGGTTCAAGGCCCAAATGCCGAACTCTTGGCATTTTGTGACAGTTCAATGCAGCCGTAAACTGACAAGTATTATTTGTTATCGGCTTCGCTTCGTAAGAGCACCGCTGCATCCACTGAAACAACGTTATCCCGGGGGAATAAAATATTCCAAGTAGATGGTTTACTGACTTAAAACGAGTACTAGAAGCCTAGAGGAACCTTACCACAAACATTATAAGCATCTGGATGTCTGGCCCAGATTTCTGGTTATGCGGAGTCTACTACGGTACAAACAGCACTGCCTTTGCAACTGACTCAATTGCAATGTGCCTTCTTCCTCTGACAGGTGGTCAGGTAAGCAAGTGCTCAACCTTGTTGAGCAATAACCATCCCGCATTGATCCTGCAATGAGTAGAAGTTAAGCAATGATCATCAACTCGTGCTCACAAGAAGGACGAGCCAAGCAGCTTGAGCACACACTCAACGCCCGAGCTACCTCCGGTCGACACTAAAGACTCAGCGTAGGTGGTTAGACCACTTCCCCAGGTATCAGGTCCAGATGTTGGCGCCCTTTTCTCCTCACTTCATCGCAAGTATCGAAAAGTGTTGAACGTAGGGTAATCCAACCTGAAGCTGTTTCTTCCTCAGACTTGCTGTCCCGGAGCCGATGTGTCAGTTTCGTCCCAAATATGGACAGGGACGCTATAAGTCAAACACAGTGGTTCGCGGGTATTAAATTAGAAAACCTTAACAGCCTGTGTTATGGATGCCTATAATCCCGAGAATATAGGTGCAATCTCGTGTTTTGATTGCGTACGTATGTCTTCTCGATCTCGATACGTTGTAGTGGTTGCTTATAGCAAGTGTCTTACTGAGGATTAGGCATGGGTTTGGGATGAAAAATCGCCTTGGCATATTCAATTTCATTATTCCAATAGCTTTGTTATATCTTCTACTGCATATCCGCTTCTGTCAGTATCATTCGTGACAGACCTCATAGAAGACTAATATCAAGTCAACATCCTTCACTGAATAATAGGTCTGTGTAAAAGATAGTGAACAATGGACGTTTCACAGTTTAGTCTAGAGCTATCAGTGCCCTCGGAGATATGGAAACAACTCTTTGGAGGTTTGCTCCGCTTGTTCATGTCGGTAGCTATTGTAGCTCTCAGGTAAGGGAGAGTTGACTTTCATCTTTTTCGTTCTGATGGCACAGACCTACAAACACCAGCCCTAGACTAGAGGTCTGAGCCAGGAAACGTCCGTGAACACTTCACGAGATGCAGATCATCGACTTATACCGAGGCAGTGCTATGACAAAATTTCCAACTTATCAAAAATATGTGATGAGTATTTTAAATCCAAAGGACAATCCGATAATAGAGGAAACCTGAGACTTAGTCCAAGTTCTGAGCATATCTAGGGGTCGCGGAACAAGCAGCGGAAGACTTAGATGAGAGATCAGCGATCTTTTGCGTGAGCCGTGCCGCTATTTCCTCGACGCTAAGGCTTATTCACATGCACCCAATGGTTTCTCTAATTCACGGTTTGAACTATATGGATCTTCAGGCTGTCTCTTGAGATCGGGAGTTCTGCCCATCTGACTTCTCCTAAAGAATTGCTACCCTAGAAGCTACGGATCTTTACTGACCAATGCCTGGCTTCACCAGGCTTCGGGTAGCCCGGCTTATAGCATGCCTTTGGAAGAGAACCTTTCCCATGTGGCCTTCATGGCCAGGTAGCGGTGGTTCACTTAACGGGGTTGTTTCATAGATATTGAAGCCTTGATGTCATTGACACACAGACTGAAGCAAGGGCAGTAAGCGAGAAACAGACCGAGAGATGCACATCACACTCTTCTCTAAACGTGATTATCGCGGTTATATCGACGGAAATTCTGGTCTTTCCTACGATTACGTGATTGCCATGTGTCTTCACGCTTTCCACAAGAGAGATCAACATTAAGTTTGTAGTTGAAATCATGTTCGCACCACAGTCTAGACGTCATTCAAGCCACCTTTTTGAGACAACAATACAAGGACGAGGATTCAAGACTGAAATGTATCAACGTATTGTCATTCCAATCGCCCTTTTTACTCGAAAACCTTGGCATGCATATTCACAAGCCTGTAGGCCTTTGGCAGTGACAAAGTCGAAACGCCCAAAGAAACTTAGCCAGTAATAGTCGGAGCTCTCATTAGTTCCTTCAACCAAACCTCTTTGCTTCTTGCGCGGGGTGACCAGTCGGGGTGTTGGGCCTCGGCAACCTTGGAGTTCGTATATTTGACTTATCGTCTTTTTAGATATCTTTGCGAGATTGCATGACAAGCCCCTTCGTGATGCTCTTACTAAAATCGATAGATCAGTGATTGGAAAGAAAAGGTTCCTCCTTCCCCGTTGTCCGAGAATACGAGAAGCAAAGGATAGATTGGTGAAGTTAAGAGCGTCGGTTGACATGATCCAGTCGCGTGTTTGCACGGTATCTGGCAATTGGGATGTGGACAGTCTAGCGATATGAGGACTGAGCTTACAGACGGAGAAGATACATCCACTGGTGTTTGACAGATGATTCCTTTATCATTCGAAAGTTCTTCAATACCTATCTAGGGTAAGCTCTTGCAAGCCAGACTTCGATCGAAGGCGAATGTGATAGAAGATAGAAGTTTGCCAGAAACACTACTCTTTCCGGACTTCTCATTCAACAAATATTTCACAGACTTGATGATCAGAGCGGCAGGAAAGATCTTTCGGTCAAATAATTACTTGTCCGTCACTAGTAGACTTACAACTCCATTCTTGCCAGAATATTACACGAAGTAGTAATAAAAATGAGCCTTTCCCCCTTGCCCATCCATATTCGATTGTTCAACCGTAGGGTTGTTCCATTAAATTTACTAAGAAGGAAAGCCGAGATGGCATGTATGGATAAAGCTAACTGGTACTGGATTACGAGAGCATCAATAGTGTCGTCTCTTTCTTGTTGCCTATCATTCTGACTACCTCTCGGTGGCATGAATGGCTGTTGTCATGCGCTACGTGAGAGATCGCATATGCTTCCCAAGCTTCTCAAGGTAGCCATTGCATGATTCAATTATATGCTGGAACTTTTGACAACTGAGGAAACTCTTCGATGTTTGTGTGTTTAATGCTTGTCGTTCAAGAAGAGAAGATGACTACCTTAGTACCTACCTAGCAACCTAGGTATGGAAAAGTGCAATTACTAGGTATCTGATTTACAAGCAAGTACAACTTTGATTCATACATTACCTCATCCGAGCCTCTAGCAACGTAGTAAAGAAAGGGAAGCCTTTCAGAAGGCAACTCGCTATGAATGGAAAGAGCAGACAATGACAGCTACTATTGCAGTAAGGCAGGTGCTTCGACTCAAGCAGTATTGTTCGAGTGGCAACCAGAAGTGAAAAGGAGGAAGGAGCCATGGCCGATGAAGAAAATGAAGTCACATATGTTAGACAGGTGATAGATGTTAGGGCTTAGATATGCCAATGTAAGGCTTGACGATACCTACTAATCAAGCTTCTCCTATTGAGGATCATGTTTGTCACTTGAGCTGGTTCCCAAACTGAGCACGAATATCGGCTGATTGTAGACTGGGTCCTGACCTCGATCCGTTCATCTGTCAAAGACTGAAAGGCGTAACGCCGTAGTCTCAGAATAGCAGTGGTCTCTATGCATCCTTATCACGGAGTATAACTTGATGCACATAGTGGAACTGCAGCATTTCCCGAACAGGTTCGTAGCAGTGAGAGGAAAGCATGTCGCCATCCGTGGCGCTTGTTATGCTACGTTCCCTATGAGCGGTTCTCGAGCAACTGAATCGGTTTCCGGGATGCGACCGTGGTATTTGACCGGTATTCGAGTCTTCGGTGGCATGATACAACTCTCGGTTACACATGAACTCACCAACCGAGTCTCAAGATAGATCCCACCCTCCGTTCCTGTTGAAGTTGAATTCTTGACGAGACCCGACTGGGTCACATGGATTTAGGTGTTGCAGATCTCAGATCATTGTCGAGTCCGAGATAGTATCGCAAGGTGCAAATGTTACTAGGTTACAGAGACCATTGCAACTTCGGTCCTCGTCGGGACATTCCATGACTGAAGTAAGAGATACTACTCAACCAACGCCGGAACCGCAATAATATCATGCTATGGATTATAAGGCCCATTTCTGACGAATGAGGGTAACAATAACTCCCTCGTTGAAGACTTGCACCTTGATGGTGCGTGTTTCATAACGATCTTCAACTTCCCATCAGACCATAATTGTTTCTGCGGAAACTTCGCTTACATAAGTTCCCATGACACGTTTCAAGAAGATTACATTTCGGATGAATGAACGATCTCGAGGGGTAATACTAATAATAGTTGAGCCTCTTATCTTGTGGACAATGCATGTAGGTAGGTATGGTATTCAACTATTACATGGCGTGCTGGCATCAAGTTGTTGTTCGCATGGCTGTGAGATGTATTGCAACATAAATCACCTCTCTATGGCGGCTTGGATACATCCATAGCATGCTTAATTATCATGTTTTGGCCGATATTTTAAATTTGACAAGCCAATAGTCATTGACCTTGACCCCATCTCCGACAGTGTATCATTAGCCGGTTTCGATAATATTATGCGGAGTGATTAAAAGGGCAGATAAGATTGAAGCTGGCAGGTCAGGAGTCAGTATCTGTGCCATTCAAATGCGTTGTTTGCGTTTAATTTGTTTGGGAAACAAAGGTTCCCATTGTACAGGTCTTTTTCTAGATTATCAGTGGTTGACTCGCCAAGCAGATGCCTTATTCCTACATGTATCCAGATACATCGCAAGCTATGCTCAAGTCGCTATCATGATGCCTTATCAGGTATCGTGGCATTACTTCCCAGCTAGGTATGCGAGGTACTGCAACGATCACGCGATTTGCATGTGCTCTGAAGATCGTATTCGCTCCTTCGATTGCCGATGGCTAAGCATTGAATCCGTACACGGATTGGCACATGGATACAAAGGTACCCGAAAGCATGTTTGAGTGCCATCGATCGGGACGATCACGAGCAAGACTAAGCTGCAAGCTTGCTCAACAAGCTCAAGCTCAGAGTTATTGATGGTACAGTACAGCGGGAGCTACGGAGGCATTCCGGCGGGATGAAGACGGCTGTGCTGTTTGAGGATGCGCAAGCCAGCCTCGGTTTGGCTAGGAACGTACGTAGTTGCAGACAGGTTGTGCAATCTTGACCGATCTGATCTGCAGATAAACTTAGTAAACTGAGACAGATTGACAGCGTAACTGGGCATCATGGATATGGCAACGACAATCATGGCAAAGTGATTTCCGGCATGTGGGTAATGACTTTTTGCCATCATGCCATGCTATACCATACCGTGCAATGCCATGCCGTGCCATGATACATCGAAACCAACAAAGAGATAAGAACAAGCTTTAGAACAACATATGAGCTATAACGTCATAGTGAGAGCTTAAGCGGGTCCGTTTGAGAGAGCTTCCTCGAGCAAGCTCTTGAAGCTGCACAAGCTGGGAAGCTGACAACCTTGGTAGCTAGCAAGCCACTCTGCTACGACGTTGAGTGGCTAGAGCGGCATTGACACAGAGAGAGGACATCCACAAAGAGGCGGCGGTGGCACCAGAAAACAAGAATTCACAAATGAAAAGTATGGGTTGAATACTGGGCTTAGCGGAGTGGTTGCTCCGTCTGTATGGACCACGAGGGGAGAGATCTCGATGGGAAGCACCCCAAATGGTGGGGGAAGCCAATCAATGTCATTTCAGGTAAATATGAAAGAGAAAGCGGCAGTAATGCAGGCGTCGGAAAGAATTGGGGATTTACCCGTGTAAGAGAATCGGTCGGATGACAAGGAAGAAGAACAAAAGTGACCCAGTTCAGTATAGTTTAGGCAGTACAAGGAATGATTAAAGACCGAGGTCATCTCTAGAGCAGACACGTCACCGCCACACACGAGTTTACCCCGCTATGTGGCGCCGTTAATCTCGACGGGAAAAGGACGGATCTGCCTGAGGCTGACTCATCGTTTTGCACTCTACCCGCTTCAAAGTGGGCCTAACCCAAGTCATTCCCCCTAGTAGGAAGTTTCAAAACTTCCAACAAATGTCATTCTATGTCATGTTCAGGCTTCTCTCACATCAATATGTGAGAAAGTCTACTTATGATGCGAGTATACCTGCAAGGCACCAAAAATCGATCATATGTCATTAATCCAGCTGAAGTATATCTTACGTATTGTAATGCATTTTGCGCTTTCCTTTGTGCAGCAGGGTTCTTGGTTGAGCTTCCGAATCAGGTACCCCGCGACGCGCAAGGCGTGTTGATACTGGATACTTGAATACAGGACAGGACAAGGACTCCTTTTTTCTAACCCCCACTAAATAAACAAGCCCCCAGGAGCTTTCATCGAGATGACGTCTAAGTGATGAATTGACGTCAGGCGTGTGTCTCGAGCAACCATCAATACCATCTCGCTTCCAAGTGGTTGAGTGAGCTTGAGGATACTGGGGTACAATCCATATCTTCCTACTCCGTAGTAGAATAATGTAGGACTTGTCTGCAATATCCAGTCTATGACGACATATCTTTTCTTCACATGATAGTGTTCTGTACTCCAACGTAGCTACTAAGAGGCTCTGACATGTATGTATGGATACGGTACGATACAGTAGTCCAATCCAACCAAACAAGGCCCAGTAAACACACCAAACCAGAATGGACAAACTTGATGACAAGCAGCTTTCTTGCTTGTCCAAACTGTCAATCTATATTGCTTCATACTCTATATAAACCCTCCTTCCCTCTCCTCAACTCTGGCCTTTCCTTTCTCTCATCATCACACAACTTCAACAACTCACAACCACTATCTACAACTCAAACAACTTGATATTTATATCACTTCACATCTACCATAATGGATACTGTCAAGAACACCGTCAACCAGGCCACCGGTAAGCATACCAGCAATCTTTCGAGTTGACTTCGAGCTTCTACAGCCCGAAGTGACTCTATCAACAACATATACTGACAACCATTGCAGAGAAGGTCCAGGAGGGTCTCTCCGGCACCAGCAAGGAGGCTAACAAGGAGGTCGCCAAGGACTCCAACGCCGGCATTGGCACTCGGTATGCTCAACTCCCAACAAGACATTTGAGACAGCTTTCCTAACAATTTACAGTGCTTCCGCCGCTAAGGACGCCGCCTCCGACAAGATTGACGAGTCTACCCACGGTGCTAAGGGCGAGGCTTACAAGCAGAACCCTTAAATACTCTTGTACAATCAAAACTCGAGTATGCAATGAGCAATGAAATCATGGAATGACTTTGAGGAGGAACTGGTCTGCCTCTCTAAGGAGTAGCAGTGCCTTCAATGTTGAGCAATCAGATACCCCAATTCAGTAGCTCTTCAATCTATCTATGAAGCACAATATCTGGCCCGTTTCCATTGTGATATGAATGTTGGCGAGATGAAGTTGACTTACACAAAGGTGTACACGTGTTGTGTCACGTGAAGCTCTTCAATACCTCGACAAGACAACAACCACTTGACATCTCGATAACCAACTTAATAAGACAATAGTAACTCGATTGTGACATGAGTTCCTTACTCTAGGTCTATGTTATGAATCTATGCAATGCTGTTTCGGGTCCACTACACTTGCTTTGATCATTCAAACATCCAGGCTGTGAATGTAGCTTTCATCCATGTCCAAGTCATCTTTACATCCCTGGTTAGCCTTAACTAACCTTCGTGCTCATCTATTTTGTTTTGCTTTTACAGGTTCTTCTTGCCTTGGCGCACGCTCAAAGCATTCGAAATATCCTTAGCCGAGTACCAAATGATCCAGAGCGGGATCCAGACCCAGAGAGTGTTGAAGAAGAACAGGTAAATCCAGAGGTACATGAAGTTGCTCGTGTCAAGGTTGGGGCTTCCAACAAGCCACTCGGGGCAGAAAGTCATGAAACCTGGGTTCGTCCCTGTTAGCAAAGCCCAAACATAAAGTGTGTGGTGTGATTTGACTTACCACCATACAACTCGCAAGTAGCCAGGATGATCATCCAGATGCTGACCTTGGGATCCTTCTTCGCGAGACAATAACACACGTAGACAGCCAATGGGCCGTCAAAGAACACTGTCAACAACTCCAAACTCACAACTGCAAGGTCCACACCAGCCCATCTCTTATCTGCCTTGGCATACACCATCCACAGCATAGCGAACGGGTTGCTCCCACCCGACTGTGCACCATATACACGGTCGCTGTATCCTAGAAACCCAGCAGGCGTGGGGAAAAGGTCCGTCTTGGCATCGTCGAGGAGCGGCTGGTGCGAGAAGAAGCAGTGGTACAGGAAGCTTCCTTCGAGAAGGAAATGGCACAGCGCGTCGGCGAGATGCCAGATAAACAGGAAGCGGAGGGTCCCTGAGGACGACGAGGGTAGGAACTTGAGGGATGCGACGTATGCGGCAAAGACGATAGCGAGCGTCGATAGGAGAGAAATAATTGTGGTTTGGTCGAACAGGTCAGGCGGCAGAGACGATGCGGTTTCTGTTGTCATTGTGATAGAATTTGATGTTGCCGTGCTTCAATTGACTGATCAAAAGCCCAAGTAAAGCGTTGCGACTTCAATTGATGTGCAGTTGAACTTTTGTCAGAGGAGCGGTGTCGAATACTGGCCGCGGTTGAAGTCGGTGGTGGGCTGATTAAACATTAAACGCGATCTTCAATAATTAGTGTGGAGTAGGGTAGTATGACAACCACTTAAACTCGATATACCGGTATCTCCTCTTGATCCTGGGAAACATCACCAAAACTCCAATAAGATCAGAGCTGCGGCGTAGTGTTTCCTCATTTCGTTTATTCAAAAGGACAACGCCAACACTAATCTCTATCAAAACGCCACCCGTCCCGTCCATTTGTCTGTGCACGTTGGCATATGCATGCATATACGAACGTCCATCCCGTCATTCATTTCTGTCGTTATAGATATGCAACCTCATTTCTCCCACTCTTTATAACTCTTCTGCTTCTGTCGCGTATTCCATCCGAGTTTCCCACTGATACTATTGACCCAGTCCTCACTCCTCCTTCCTTCAGCCTGCACTGAAGCAAACGGGTATCTACTCGCACTGATGGTCACATAATCTCCTGGCTTGAGTTCCACGCGCTCTCGGCCATCGAAGCTCGCCCATGATGATGTCCTCGCGCCGTATGGAACACCGACTCGTAGCACGATCGTGTCGGGCAGAATGATGGGTCGGAACGATAGCGTGTGCGCGCATATGGACGTAACCAGCATCACCGGGTTTTCTGGGTGACACAGAGAACCTCCGGCAGCCAGGTTGTAGGCCGTTGAACCAGTTGGTGTCGACACACAGATACCATCGGCCAACACTGAAGTAAAGTGTTCATCGTCTCCAAAGATCTCGGTAGTTGACAGGGCTAGAATATATGTTAGAACATCTCCTACAGGGGCAACGTTAACTTTGGGATTCTTACTCGGATTTGGTCCTCGATCCACCACCACCTCGTTCAGAATCTCAAAGGTCCCATCCGGTCGATGCGTATGCTCGTCCTCACTCTCCTCTCCAATCAACTCCTCTACCAAATCTCGTGGTTGGTCCTCATCTTCGTCCGAGCCCTTGTCGAGCTGTGCTTTCTTACGCGGCTGGCTCCTCATAACAGTACCCTCGAAGCGTAACCTCAAACTCACTGTGACGCCTTTTGTGAAGGCTCTTGTAAGTGTTTGCTGGTACTCCTCAAAGTCGAACTTGGTCAGGAAACCCAGACTTCCAAGTGCAAAGCTCAGCACAGGTGGCACAATACGCTGGAAGAGCCAACTGGCATATAATACTGTGCCATCACCGCCGAGTGAGATGACAAAGTCAAAGGTATGGGGTCGTGTCCGACACATGTTCTCGTCCCAGTATCGCAGCCGTTTGTTGAGTGTTTCTTTTACCGTCTGTTCGTCCGCGTCTCCCCTCTCGACGTATCCCTTACTTACCTCATCAATGATCCCGTTTATATCAAATTTCTTGTTTTCCTTCAGCTTGTCTTGGACGTAAACGGTGTAAGCCACGTCGTGGTTATGCTGCAATAGCCACTTTACAAGGTCTCGTGTTTTGGGGATCAGGTCCTGATCGTAGATCTTTGTTAAGATGAAGATGCTCTTGACCTTAAATCGGATGCGCATGCTGCTTAGCCGGCGACTTAGTTCTCTTACGCCCCACGCCATGTCGCTGAGCTGCTGCTTGGTGAGCAGACGACTTCGCATATCATCCTGCTCGTGCCTCAGGTCAACCTCGGACATGCTCTTGGTCATCTGCTGCGTCCAGGCCTGCTGGTCAGCCTGGCCGGAGTGATCCATACTACCGGGCTCTACGACAGCACGACACTTCTTGTTAAATTTCGGGTCGACGATAGAGTCAAGACCCTCGTCGCGGACAGCTTCAACCGTCTCGCCATTGATGGCCTTGTGGAGGCTGGCTTGACTAGGATCTGGGTGGTTGCTTATATACGAGGAACCGTTTCCCGTCGAAGTTTCCGACTCGGGTTCGCTGGCTGAGCAGGCAGCGTCTTTGGCGCGTCGTTGACTATCGAGGAATTGGTGGACGAGACATTCGTTGCGACGTGTAGGCTGGCGCATCGCAGGCGCTTTGATCTCTGAAGCGACCATTGAGCTCTTTCGACGATAAGGATTTCCTGGATCAAAGACGACCTATACAGATGCTACAGTATTAGTCGCGCCATTCTCGTGTGTGATGTTCCAATGCTGGTGAAAGGGCTCCAGTGCAGTCAAGCATACATACCTCGACTGCCCTTGCATCGTCGTCTGAGTAGCCATCAGAGCCATAATCGCCATCCTCAAAGTGTATATGCTTTTCCGAATGTTCGCCCATATTGTAGTTTGATTGTGTATTATACACAAAAATCGTGCGATTGCTGCGTTCGATTCTTGTCGTTTGTCGCTGATTGATGACGTTGTCTTCCAGGGCTCGATGGCGGGGCAGTTTGGCGGATGGGTCCACTGGCTCAGTCGTCTACAGTTGAGCTTGATGATATTGTATGCTAAATCTGACGATCTCGTGATCGCGAAGAGCCGAATTGATGCTGAGTCTTTGTCGTTCAGCAATCTGTTCGTTGTCGACAGCTTCACTTCCTTTCTTCCACATTCAATGGGTCTGCGAGGTTTCTTGTATCACGTATGCGAGCAGCGGTGTCATAAAGTTTGTTTACAACTGAAGGTAATGTAGGTACTCGCAATCTGCTGACCTACAAAAGAAGGAAACCTTGTTTAAAATACAAGACAAAATTATCTCCTATATATATGTGGTTTCCAGGAACCAGAAGAGGCTGGTACTTCTATACCAACCTTCTTACTGGAAACTCAACAGGTTTGCGCCCACGCTGCGTGTTAGTCAACTCCATCTTCGGTGTGTGAATCTCATCGCGACTGAATATGCCTCTCAAGTCCAGTAAACATGGGCCCAGCCCTGACCCGTGTTCATCTTGATGCGGTCGAGTCGGCCGACCTTGGACAAGAGTCAATTGACATAGGATGACTCAGTAGAGACTGTTGGCTTACTGATTCTTACTCAACATGCCACTTGAGATAGTCAAGATGAGCTAACATCTTGGACGTAGTGTAGTTTAGCATACTGAGACATGGTCTACTATCAAGTGCATTCTGGTTAAAGACCTTTTATTTAGAAAACAACAGTCATAAACATCAAAGCCAAAACCCAGAGCATAAGGCCTAAACCAAACCTTTGATATGCTATTGGAGTCGAGCTACCCTATACTGAATGGTTACACCGAGTAAAAATATGAAAAGCTTGTCGCATAACAATCATCTATTCATGAATAGTTGCATGTCGCTTTCGACGAGGCTGGAATCAACAATGTGTCATTTTTTACTCTTGACCCCAGACAGGGGAGAAGACTGGTGGTCGATACGCTGTTATGCAATAGCTTCCTAAAGATATATAACACTTGCCAATGCAAAGGCTTAGGTTGAGATGATTATTTCATGAAAAAGGCAACTAATTTGACCATCGTCAAGATTAAGGGCACGTTCTGGCATTCATTCTCTAAAAAATACTACAACAAAATGGGAATTATTTGTGAAAGAAAGACCAGCAAAACAGTGACGAAATACCGGTGGAACTTGATTACGTCGGCGGAGAACCCCTCCAGCAAGGGACTAGATAGAGACGATATCATCGTCCGCAACACCAACGCAAGCAAAGACGGCATATCACCAGCGACAAAGCAACATCCCGTGTAAGCAAACGCATGATACAGGGCGATACGTTTGGGATCAAAGCATACGTGGAAACGCCCAGCAAAGAACAAGACAACATGAAGCACCTCATCGTCGTGGGTGCTTGCTACTTGGACACAATCCTCAAGAATGTCACCATCAACTACACAGGCATGACATCTACTGACCTACCTTTAGTGTACCTTTTTTCCCGTCCGAAGATTCAAAGCTACGTGCTACCAGCATCAATATCCGACGAGGAGGTAATTGTCCCAATTCGCTCCAAGTTTTAGAGCAGCTGCTCGCAGAGCGTGATTGTCTCCAGCTGCACCTAGTATCACCTCTTCCCAAGGCCTCGTCGTCCGCGACACAGCGTGTTGTATCGTCATTTGGCCAGCAATCAAATATTGACTTTAGCCATTGCATATATCGTGACGAGAGCACAGAGGCAGCAAGCAGTTACATCATTCGCAGTGAAGCATCGGGCAGCCGCACGCTCGTAAATTACAACGACCTTCCAGAGATGACCGAAGACGAGTTTGGCAACATCACGCGAAGTTTCGGAGCGGACCAGGAGACATGGTGGCACTTCGAGGTAGGATCCAAAGGGTAGCTTCTGCACATGGACGCGCCAGACTAAGCGTGGACGCTACAGGGTCGAATCCCAGAAACCGTGCAAAACTGCATCCGTCTCCTGCGTAACGTACTGCCGAAAGCGACTATCAGCGTCGAAGTCGAGAAGCCTGGCAGGGAAGGTCTACCAGAGTTGGCGGCAGAGGCGGACGTTGTCTTCTATTCGCGAAGTTGGGCTGAGGTGAGAGTGGACTCAAAGATATTGGGCTGTCGTGTTTGAGCGATCTAACAAGGGCACAGAGTCGTGGGCACAGCACCCCTGAAGAATGCCTCAAAACCGAGGGGCACGGAAAGGCGTACGTATCATGGAAAGAAATTGCTTGCTTGTGCTTGAGCTGTCTCGACTTTGTTGGCTGACGAGATGCTGCATACATAGGTCACTGAGTTTGTGTACGTGGGGTGCAGATGGAGCAGCTTGCCTGCCTCGGTCGACAGGCGAGACTCTTCGCTGCCGCTGCCCTGCCCAGGGTGAATCCGGAGGAGACATTTCCGTGGTTGAGTAAGTCCATGTCCCACACAACACAACCCGACGCATAACACAAGTCGCGTAGAACTGCAGGAACTGAACTGACCACTGTCCGAGATATAGTGCCGTAGGGGCAGGGGATACTTTCATAGCCGGAATGCTGTACGGGTTGATCTGTCACCCTAGTGACTGGAGCACGGGGAAGAAGCTGAGTTTTGCCGTCCGACTGGCCACACTCAAAGTCCAGCGGGAGGGGTTCGACAGGCTCGGGGTTGACATGCTGGGGACTGGGACTGTGACTGAAGGTGGTTGAAGGTCTGGCTGGATACCTGCCTACGGTGGTGTCAGGAGCGATATGACGGTCCTGCTTGACGACGATCCAGACACACTTTACAGGCAGAGATCAGACTTTTTTTTCTTCTTGGTGCAAGGGTCTGCTGCCGGAAGACCAAGGGAAGTCGAGGACGCTAGACCAACAGAAGACAGAGTGTAAGATGCAGCATAACCAAGACCACATCTTTCCTTACCATCCACTCACTGATGGCTTGGAGCGGCTGATAAACGTCCTCAGATTGATTGTGAGAGATTAAGTGGGAAGAAACAGAACCTGGGGCTAGAAGGGTCCGACAGTGGAGGAAGGGAAAGGAGGGGACGGATAGAGCCAGGGAAGAAAGGCGGTGAAAATGGTGAGTGAATGAACAGAAAGCGTCGGTCGGTCGGGCTGCTCTCAAACCATCACAGTAGTTAGTGCGTGCTGTACGTACTTCAGCTAATAATAAGGTCAGGTCAGACGTTAATATGGAGGCGTCCTGCTTAATCGACGACTCAACCTGACTTGTCTCAACTCCTGGGTGTCGACGTGATGTAAGTGGATGCAAGAAGGGGGACCGGGAGACGCTGCCTAGTAGTTGCGTTGCCTGCAAGACACAAGACACAAGCGACGAGACACAACATTGACCACGCGGATGCGCCGGGGCTACTGCATGAAGACGACAATTAGTCTAGAAGCGTAGTTGAGCGAAATCGCCATGGTTGATATCTACCTAGACTAATGAGTTAAGTTACTTTACCTACTGTACCGTGAGTAGCATGCATGGTACCAGGGCGGTGGCCAACCGTCTGCAGCTAGTGCTAACGTACCCAAGAATAGCTAAGGTAGGCTAGGGCAAGCGAGCCGCTCAACAGCATCGTCATGCGATGCAGAGTTAAGGACTCAAAAGCCCTGAAACGCAAGCCAAGATCCATGTGCCGTGAGTGGTCGATACGCTACATACTCACTTGGCTTGGTTTGCTTTGGGCAGCTGGCTTCGTTCGGTCTAGTACCGTCGTGACACCAGGGACAAGGGACAAGCAAAGTGCGAGACGTGTCAGATGAGACGGGATGGGACAGGAAAGGACAGAGGCTGGACAGGCTAGGAAGAAACAAGGGGGTTAAGTCAGCAGCAAGCTTAACACACACACACACGCACGCACACACATCCTCCATACGATACCGATAGAGGTGGCTCTCATTGCAGCAATGAGCCATCATGGAAGCACATTACTGGCAGCGCTGCCCTCGAGCTATCCCTGAGCTATCCCTCATTTCCCAAGGAGGGAGGCGGCCTGGCCAGCAAAATGAGGATCGCTTCATGAGTTGAGTATCAAGAAGGTGAGCAATAGTGCAACATGCGTCTGGCCTAAAGACAAGACAAAGGGGGTAACTCGGATCGTTTGGGAATTGACAACAACAAACAAACAAACAATACCAGTCCAAACTCGGCGGGGTAGTCTAAACACCAGATATTGGAACTACTGAATAGTGATTGATCAAAGGGAAACACACAGGTCAGTGCTCCGTACTAAAAGTAGGAACGCACAGTATGTAGGATATAACTCCTGACTGGTATGTGGGGGTTTCCTCACCAAAAGCAAGGAGGGAAGCTCCAAGGGCCGAACCATCAAAATTCGAGACAAGACAATACAAAGGTCGGTCTTGAGATCCGTCAGTAGCTCGCTAAGACGAATGAGTGGTTTGGCTGAGTGCTTGCTTGGTGGATGACGCCGGCCCGCCTTGTGAGCGTCTCGAAACCCCTGTACACAGAAGCCTACGCCAGAGCTAAGGAAAAGGGGTGATGGTTCTACTCAAGAGGGGGTATTTCCAGCCCCAGTCGCCAAAGAAGAACCCAGTCACAGCCATCAACTGCCGTAATAACGTGGTGTCGTATTAGCTCAGGGGGGTAAACCAACTAAGCCCGACTGGTGCGGACTCGGACGGCCAAAGGTCTTGGGCAGATGCTGAACTCTGACCCGCTCTGGACATCCCCGATCGGTAGGTATGGAGCTTTCGGACGGAGGAGCGGGCGGCAGCTGGAGAAGCCCCGGGCACCCGAGGCTTCATCTGTGGCATAGCTTAGGTAGCATAGCTGTCAAAGCTACGCCGCAGGGCGTTGCTCATGCACACACGTTTTGAAAGAATGTCAGGTAGCGCTGGTGACTGACGATCCAAAGTAAATGTCTCAAATCCTGATGTGGCAGTGCGTATACAGAGTACTGCAAAGGAGACAAATTACCTGACTAGGCAAAACTTGCCAAATATTGGTTAATCGTGATTGAACCGTGTAGGTCCCTCCCAATGTCCTGCCCTTGGCCGGGGTATGCAGCAAAGCCCTTTTGTGACTCTGCATGTTCTGCTCAACAGTCAAACCAGCGGTTGTCACCTCGCGTCATTCCGCGCTGTGATTATCGCGCGTCGAGAGGTAACGATTGTGCTGTAATAGCAGGAGCTTCAGCTGCGGTTGTGCCGATCCAGCATCTTTGGATTGGTCATTGGGACGTGTTGGCCAATATGAATAGACTGTTTCATGCTGGCAGGAATAGATGAGAATGATGCTGTGAGCAGGCAGACCTGTGACCAATCAAGGACTGTAAGCTTGTAAAAGCAAGTAATTAAGTTATGATGGACCTGCCCAGGTCCCTAAACAAACTCGGTGCCTTGGCTGTTCAAGGTTCCGGTGTCAAGCCGCCCGCAAATCTCAAAGCAGGGCCCGGCCAACCCAACGATTATTGCCGTAATTCACGGCGTACCATTGACTCTGTTCCGCCCAGAACCACTGTCAAACACCGCCCCGCTGTTGGTACTACTGCTCTGCGTGCGGAAGTCAAATCGGTGTTGCTTTTTTCAACAGTGTGGGACCATCGCCGACGAACTTTGTGAATAGTGAGCCGTCTTGCACGATATTGCAAACCTCGACAAAAGATACTAGAAAGTTATGTGCAAGAGGAGCAGGTTGCCCAAGATCAGATGTCCTAGCCTACCTAGATCCAAAGCTATGCCGACGAGTCATGAAGAATTTCAGCATAATCAATGACGGTGCGCAGGTCATCATCTCAATAAAGGCACTTGCATGATCACAAACCCGCATGCAGGCCGGGGGCTAATGCTGTGCAAGATGGTGCTCACTCGACCCGGTCAAGCCGGGGTTGTCTGCGCCGCTGCGGCCATCTGAGGCGAATTCTGCTTACTGACTTACATACATGCATGGGTGGCCAGTTGGCATGGGTTAGATGGCAGGATGGGTAGAGCCGCCGTAGTGTGGGTGTAAAAGGCGCAACGGTATGTTGCAGCTCGCGACATCAAAGTTGACATGTTTATCGTATGTAGGATTATTTCCTCGCTAACAAAGTACTGTACCGTACTCCGGTACGTCTTGTTTGTCATAATCCAAGCATATGTCGGCTGATCCTAGCGGCGGATAAGAAATTGGACCTTGGAATGCGTGTGCCGGTTGTAGAAGTCGTCGCGCCCTGGTCCGTAGTGTCTAGATGATACTACAGGACATCCTTCTGGGTTAACTCTCCGTGTCTAACCCATGCTGGTTTGCGCTGGACCCATGGCAGCGGGTTTTTCAAGTGGCTCCATGCATTACACCTTTAGAGTCTAGCGCAAGGGCAAAGCATCCCAGGTGTAAGGTCCCTGGGTCTGATCATCTCCGGTCTGGTGCTGGACAAATGCTGCTGTGGTAGAAGCAGGCTCCTTCCATACAGTTTAGGCTGCTCATCTATCGCCTCCGTTGAAGCTGGATATCTCTGATACATGTATTGCGTGATATCTCTGAGCTATGCCATCTGCTGGGTAATATTACCCGAAACACATTAATATCAAGTCGAGTAAGGCTAAACCGAGCAGATTGATCATCAGCAGCAGCTGGGTCGTAGATTTGGCGAATTGTTCTTTTTCGCTTCCTTGGCGATACCTTGGTGCTATGCTGATCCTGGCAAGCGGGTATGGACCCTCCATCCTCACACCCTTGTTGTTGTGCAGTACGGTAAGTTTTCAAGCCTACACGCTCTGTTTTGAGTTGGCGTAGCGTAGTTACCGTCCCCCATGAGTCCATGACAGTACATATACGTACCCTGCATCAGAGTCTGGCAGTCTGCGCGTATATATCAAGCCACAGACAACTGTGATGCAACAGAAAGCCTTGGTGTTGAAAGCTCTGATCCTGGTGTGCCAAGTTGAGCTTTAGGTTATCGTGACTTGGTACACATAACATTTCTCGACATCTCAGCAAACTCGGTCTATTCACATACCTAACATAGCTGTAATGTCTTTCTTTTTCATCTCGCAATGTCTTTCGGATCCAATCTGAATAAGCTCGAAGCCACTCGTCTGTATTGTCATTGATCTTCCCATCGAATGATACCTAACCCGAATATATGATGTATTCGCATAGGTAGACTGTTTCTGCGTTACATAGGTGAACCAGTGAATCTGCTTGTCTGACATCGAATTGATAGCCGATTGCAAGGGAAACTTAGCGCCTCGAGCGGGCTGTTGTGCTAATGGTCATTCGGCTAAGCAAAGGAGTAAGAATAGAGACTTATACGGCGTGTCATTAGTAGCATGCATGTCTGCAATGAGAACGTAAAACAAAGGTAACGGAAATTCAGCCTCCTCAGTGGGTTGGATCTCTGATCTCAGGCCGAGGAGGGATACTTGAATCAACTCGGCCTAGACGCAGAGTGGAAACCACATTTGCAGATTGACAAGAACTGCAGAGTCATAAGACAACCACTTGTCGTTTGGCTCGATATGATGAAGCCAGGGATTGATGCGCTTGGCACTGACTGCAGTGATGTTTCTTGATTGACAACGAAGAACCTGTGATGAGCATCACCCAATCCCAAGGACGTTGTAACAGCTTAATATTGTGACGAAGGTCATCAAGACAAGTCCACCGAGCGTGTCTTTCTTTGTCTTGAAGCCAGGACGCGAAATCCTATGAATTGGTGTCGAGATGTTTCTTAAGCTCTTTCGAGCATGTCCTGCGCTTGTTAGATAGACCCCGTTGTAGGCCCACATGTGCGGCCCAAAAGAGGACGAAGGCTGAATGAGCACAGGGTCGATTTTGTCTAATGTGTAGTTACGGAGGCTGATCGGTTGCGCAAAGACTTTTTCTTAGATGACGCATTTCAGGAAGTCTTCGTCAGCCTTGATAGGCAAATGTGATTTAAGATGCAGCGGCGTAAGGTCTGGTACTTTGTCAGGGGCACACAGTGTCACCGCAAAAGTTTATGGAAACCGTCACATGGCAGTGGCTACACTTCCGTGACTCGAGAGGTAACACATAAACGCCGTAAGGATGTTGGCAACCTGGCTAATAATCACAGCCAATAACTGTCCTGAAGTCCACTAGACATTAGGGGCCATGCCAATGCCCAGACAGCTTGAGGAGAATGGAAGGTCTGACCAAAATAATAGTCAATGCGTGATCCCGCTTTGCTTTCCGTTTGTCCCAGATCCGACGAATAATCAGGCATAGGGAAAAACCATCCGAACCCTTTTCGTATCTTGGGATATGATCCAAGGCCCACAGGCGAGCCAAGTCCAGGCTCAGGCTCTCAAGCCTCATCAAGCCCAAGGACAGTATTATTTACCTGAATTAGGTATTCAGGACACAGGCCGAAGTTCACCCCTGTTGAATCGTACTAGAACCGAGCAAGCGATCGCAATAATTAACAAGACATGGCATCGATATGGTCTCATGCCGACGCATAACAGATCGCCTCGTATCACTTTTGAACGGAGCAAAACGGTTAGTGATATCCTCCCTGCACACCGTAGGCTCAGGGATTCACCGGGATTATAGTGCTTGGTATTTGAAAAGTTAAAAAAGAAAAAAGATCCATCGAGGCGGAACGCTTTCGTTCCCCATCTCCACTAGAGATTTGCAGGGAACGTGTAGGTGGCGCGCAATTCCAGCCCTTGTTTGGAAAGGTGACTGATTCAGTGGACGATCAAGGCAGTTAAGAAACCATGGTCAGGCCAATTTCATCCACTGGCGGCCCCAGCTGATCCCTCTGTAACCCTTCATGGTGGGCTAGCTGGCTAGGTCATGGACGTACGGTAAGACGCCTGGACGCCCAAGTTTTTCGAGGTCGTTCTACAACACCGAAAAGCGGTTAGGGCCAGAGGGGGCCAGCAGCCAGCACATGTGCTGTGCTCCACAGAAACTCATCTATGGTCGTGGTCAGCAATGAAACTGTCCAGGTGGGGATTATCCTCGTAAAGAAACAGCCCAAGCAAAATTTTGCTTACTGCAGCATCAACTTGGATGAGTCGTTTGCGTTCCCTCCACAGAGGGGTAATAAGATGAGACAAGGCAAGTGACAGAGCCGGTAACTGAGCGATAGGCTAACACTTTCGCATTTTGCGCCGAGCTTCGGATATATGTGTACCTACAGTAGATTGGGCAAACCGACTTGTAAATCGTTCGCTTTGCATTTATGGATGAGCGGCGTTCTGGGAAGTCTAGATCCACATTCAAGTTCAGGTCCGAGCCCATGTGTTAGAAACTTTCTTTATTTGACATGTTAGCTTTGTTGTTTTGCTCAAACGGCTTCGAGGTATGGACTTGATCACTTTGTGTTAGGCCTCCTGCAAACTTTACCTAGAAGTAATATCTGCGTACACCAACTTAGGGTAGACATGCGACATACCATATGTACAGGCATGCAGAATAACCTAGCGTTTATACCGACAGACCCGTGTTTCGGTTTTGGAAGTGAGTCGTTAGACGACGTGGCAGGCTACAGAGGGGAAGAGTTCCACTAACACAGGTGCGGACAAAGCCAAATCCCATGTCCAGCAAGCCGCCCACTTGCTGAAGTTGTGCTGGCGTTGGTGCTGCACAGGGAACATAGAGTGGCCGGCGATACCCTGTCTGCTAGGCTTTGCCTTCGAGACGAGTGGTACTGCAGCTAATTAGCACGGCCTGGCCCTCCAGTGTTTACCCAGCTGGGAAATCGGTCATTGGTTTCGCAACCCCTGAGTGGAGGAGATGAAAATGGCACCTGGCACTTGGCTGATGAGTGAGTTGACAATGCTAGACAGACAAGTGAGGGCCTTTGGGATGTGGTGATTTCCGCACTTTCCATTATCAGAACATCCAGCGTAGGCAAGGGCGGACCGGTGGACAAGTTTCCTATACAAGCTAAGACACGCCTTGAGTACCATGCTAAAAGTCACTGCGACTTGCACCTTCTGCCCCTCCAACCTGCTCAGCCCTCAGGCCCATCACCTGGAGGCGCCTGCTCAAGGTAGCTGACTCACTTCACTTCATTTCATTCCTTCTTCACTGACTTTGGTTACCCCAGTCATGACACTTTCCCTGGATGCTCGTAAAAATGGCGCCCACCAATGACCCACGTTAACCATCTCCCTAATCGACGGATGTTTCTCATCAATGACCCTCTTTCTAATACTTGAGGTCTCCAGTTTGAACCCTGCAACCGCCCTATCGTCGCCGATACCTTTCTTTACGGAAGAACTTGCGCGACGGCGAGGTCCCTAGTACCTGTGTTCAAGCGCCCCCGTGCCCTGTGTTGGTGTTCTTGCCACCGAGGATTCCCACCAACGGCACACACCGCCAAAGGTTGGAGACGTCGTTCGCTTGCTACAGAGCAATAGCCTACGCGAATAAGGGCACTAATGTCCGTGTACCGACCTGATCTAGGCAGTTTGTTGTTGCTGTACTGGTACAGTACAGTCAGAACATGCACAATGCAATGTCGGCCAGCCACGCGTTGGTTATCAAAGGAAGCGCCGTTCCCACCCTTACTTGGTAGCAGGTGCGGTTCCACATACTAATATTTTGAGATGGCCTTGATAAATTCCCCATCTAGCCCTTCTAGCCGTCACCTATGGCTGCTTGCGAGGTTGACTTTAGATGGAGTTTCGCTGCGCCATCGTACCCTGGTAGATAACCCGCCTACTTCCATCGAGCATTCGGGCAACGGGCATCACTGTCATGTACTGGACGCATGACTATCAAGCTTACGTCTCACAATTCATTTATTAGCTACTCAGTTGCGGTCAATTACCTATTTCGCCCTGCCGACCAGTTGCTGTAGAAAGTACCAAAGTCGCGGGATAAAGAAATGAACAGTTGTTTGAGAAAAGCATTGCGATCGCGAAGTCAAGCACGGGAATACTGAGAAGTGGGTACTAAACCGTTTTCACCGGTGTCCTACCTCGGTGTTGTTGAGGATTCAAAACTCATTGCAAACATAGTCTACCATCATCCCCAAGCGCCTGTCGATCAGATATGATTGTTTCTGTTAGGAAAACGCCATGGTCCTATGACACCCTCTTTCAACCCGCTTCCAACGTTACCAAGGAGCCGAGAAATGGGGATTGCATATGCTACCACAGGGGTACATGTAGTACCTAGCCAGAAGCCTGCCAAACCACCAAAGCGGTGATGCACATCCCGCTTGGATGAGATTTGAGACCCTTCCCGAGTGTGCACTTTTAGCAACAGGGAAATGTCCCATCCTTTAGACTGGGCGCGGCGCTTCCTAGTTGAGGACCCCAGCCCATCTCAGGCCCCAGGGATACATACATTGTGGCACCGTCCGCTGTTAAGCTAGGTGCACTCCTGCTTTCCGCTTTACCCTCAGCTTCTTGGTCAAATTCTACGCCAATCTCGGCCAAAGACTGGCTGAAGATGCACGACTTGGTGATTTGTTGCCACTCCCTACCGTGGACCCAATTCTTCTCCATCCCTTCCATCTTTCACTACTCCATGTGAGTTGCATCCTTAGCGGCAGGGGTGATTATCCTGGAGTCCAGACGACCCGATGATGCCCACTTCCTAAAGACTTTGTGCTCATGGGTCTGCAACGCAATCATAGCTGCAGAAGTCTCCATCGTGATTACCATCACCATCACACTCGATATTCCTGTTGTTCGCCTTGTTGGTACCACGCCAAACTTAGCGTAGTACTGAGAGAATCAGCGTGAACACCATCGATCCTCCTGTTTCGCTACCTCAGTCCACACACCCTCGCACAGTACAGGGATTTGTGTGTCTAAAATCTCGAGTTCACCATACCGTGGGTTGTGTCGTCTCAATCCCCAGAACAGCGGCCTAATTCTCGCTCCGGCACTACTTCCCGCGTACATTTCACTGCCTTTAGCTCCGCCCGTCGAGACACCCCCTGCCGGCCCGTATGACGCAGGCCACCAACTTCAGCTGCATGCTAGAAATTGACAATCCTAGCACAGGAACGAGAACACCAGGACCAGTTCTGGTGAACGAACCTTGTCGAGTACCCCGGCATGCTTGATTCTGATTCGTCGACTGTTGTATGTCTGCGGTTTGCGGCTAGTTGATGCTAAATCGTCCATGCTTCTTCACTGCTTGGTGCCTCCCGGCCCACACCCAGATCCCTGGAGAGTTGATCTTGTTCAAGCTACTAGGCTCGATTTATTTTCCAAGCCATCGATTGCCCCATGTTTCGTACTCCCTTGAACCCCCTTGGGGATTGTACCTCCACTTGACGATACATAATGAAGTCTTTCCCTCAGATCTTTTGCTTGCTATATTCATCATTAACCAGACATAAGTTCGCAGACGATAATAACATTCGACATTAACTGGTCTCCTACCGTCAACACTCCCGACTTACCATCACACATTCTGCACACTTTCTCTCTGGATATTTCAAGATGATGCACCCACTCTTCGGCGTGCAATCAACAGGTCCTCTGCCTGCCACATACCCTCACGAAGTGATGCTAGAAGACCACACACAACACATGGCATGCTCTCAGACTCCAAGGAGATTCTCACGAGGTTCCAATGGGCAGCGTACTGGAGGAGGCGCTATGAGAGTCGTCAAGCCCTCGAGTGTCAACAATAGCCCTCGATCATCTGGTCTCATGGCTCGACGCAAGACTCTCATGAATGACGGCAACTCTCAACGACGACAGCAACAAATCATGGAACAATTATCTTCATTTTGCGACATGGAGCCACAGCAACAACAACCTTCCCAACGATCCTCGCGTCCTGTTAGCTGGCACCCGAGTTCTTATGGCCAAATTTCAAGCCAGCAGCCCATGCCTGCCTTGACCCCAAGTTACCCTCCTGCGGATCAACAAGATCTCTATGGAAACTATCCTCACTACTCGCCCATGATGGGTTCAACTTCATGCGGCACCTCTCCTCTGGCATTCTCTCATCTCTCAGTACCATACCAGCCTGCCGACAATATGGCATACAACCCTTATCAAGGAACTGTCATGTCACAACATTCACCGGCCGGTTCTTCGGTGCTGGATGCTCGTTCAATGCCGGCTGCTTCTGCTCCCGTCGATACTACATATAACAATGGGTGGGACTGGAACACCTTCATCATGCATGGCTTTGGCTCAACAACGCCACCTACACCAGAATCACTTCCCCAAAGCCACCTCTCTCAACCTGCCGTGTCTGAGGATATTCAGTACCAACCACTCGAAGACGCTTCGGAAGACGAAGGCGAGATCCTGGTTGGCATGGGTCTTTACGATGCTCCAGAAAAGTTCAACGAGGACCCACAGTTGAACAACTACCGATCCACCGTATCATCTCTACTTGGATCGTCGTTCAGAAGTCACGAGCCCAGCGGCAAGGGCTTGAAACTTGAAGAGACATGGGAACCTCCCAAGTCCGATGACGAGGAGGACGAGGATGACGAAGAAGAGGAGGAGGAGGACAAAGATGACGAGGAATAAAGGCGCCGCATGCAAAGCAAGCCTGCAAGGGCGAGTACGAATAATGATATGAAACTGTATGAATATGGTATTAGTAGCTGGTAGAAAAGCCAGTCTTTGTTCACTGTTTTGGGGAAAGAGGATAAAGGGTCTCAATGACAACGATATGGAGCGACTTGATTTAGGGACTACAGGCATGGTTACAAGCGATTGGATTTCAGCATGTATAGAAGATAGCTATGGATACCCCGTGCAAGAGCACCAAATAGGGAGATACGAATATGAGTGGCTCAGGCAGCCGTACAATATTCATTCAAATGAAAAATCAGAACAAGACACGCGAACTTCTCATAGCAAACTGTGATTTTAGAAGCATTCGTTTACTAAGTTCTCAGGCACGACGATGGAATTGGATTTGAAGCAGATGGTAAGTAGGTAGGCAGGCAGGCAGGCAGGCAGGTTACAAAGGTCCGGGCAGAAGAGCCGCTTCTCTTTCACCGTTGATTGAATGTGTTAATCCCTGCCAGACATGTGGCATCTTACGGGCCCGTGCTTCCGTCTCTCTCAAAAAGCGTGCTATTGGTCACTATCGATCATTGAACGCCCCTCCCCGCTTTGTCGCCAGCCCTGTGTGGCGTGTGCACTCAGCATCCAGACACCACAGCCCCCCCCACCTTCTTGCGGCATTACGTATTTGCTACTCGGGGTCGGTTGTGGCTGGCAAGCGAAAAGTGGCTGGCCCCGCAGCTGGTGACTCAAGAGAAGTAATCACTTGTTACAGTGTAGAGCACAGTACTAGATAAGAGGTAAGTAGAGTCAATCTTCAAACCTTACAGTGACGGTGAATTCAATTATGTACATATGAGCAAAAGCAAGAATCATACATCCATCCCATCTTCTGTCAGGCCCGAAAATCTTAACCCTTTTGTAAAAAGTAACTTCTGAAGCGATCAAGCTCCACACCAGCAATTGTACAGTAAGTACAGTACAGTACTAATCTATACCTGTACGTTCACTACAGGAACTGGTTTTTCTTAGGGACTTTGGCCAAGACAAGGGTTTTTTTTTTTTTTTTTTTTTTTTTTTTTTT